>JAPKLW010005364.1:0-21013 GCA_026898455.1 Plectranthus barbatus
TGAACCAGTAAACCATTGTATTTGTTTTTTGTTATTTGCTTTAGTTTAGTTTAAATTTCAGTATTCTAGTTCATAGTAGGTCTATAATTGGGAGCTCTATTATCTAATTGTATTGTAATGGGATCGAGATAGCTTAGTTTGTGTTTTATCTGCATTATTGATCAAGTTTATGATGACAATCTTTCTTTCTCGTGAGACCTATACCGATAATTTGCACATGAGTTGATGAGGTGTAGAATTTTACAGAATTGATTTTTGGCCTCTAGGACATGCTTATAGCCTGTGAGAATTTGAGTCTGTGTTCATTTGATTGAGAGTATGTCACTGTGCACTTTACCTCTAGAACTTGCTCTGGTTTCTGTCTCAAAACTGCAAGAGGAATGTCATGAACTTAGAAATGATCTTAGGCCATCGTTTCATAAGCCTCATTAAATCCCAAACTCTAACCCACTACATAATCCTTTGCTAAACCCGTTAAGCTTACATACCTTTTCTTTCTAAACCGGATGATAGGAGGTGTGGATGGAAGTATATGGGTATCTATTGACGTTAGGTGGTGAAAAATGAAAGCAGTTTTATGATTAGTACATAGTCCAAAGCCTTGTGATGGACAATATAGCCTTGTAATATTTTATCCCTATAATAGCCCTTTGAGCCTGTTACTTTTTCTTTCTTGGTCTATGAGTTAAGGAGAACATCATAGTTCTGTCTTATCTACGAGAGAGAGTGCTATGAAAAAGGTGAATTGTATCTTGTCTATAAGATTTGCGTGAAATAAGTATAATTGTTACAAGTGGATGAGAAATTTCTAAATAGATGAACAAAAGAAGGTTGGGCTCTAAAAAAAAGAGAGAGAGAGTTATTAGATCAGTTAAGTAAGTAGATAAATAAAGTGGTATGTGATGAGGAGTTAGTTGTGTGAATGAAGTTATAAGGATAAATATATTCAGTCACTTTGCCAAATATTCCATACCTTTCACCAATGTGCCTACATTACAACCTAAAATAAAGACCTTTTTTATCTTTGTTCTAACATTCCCAAAGTCAGTGGAGAGTTTAGACAATGAGCAAGCCTATGGTAGGGAAGCTGTATAGTTGACAATTTGACAGTATACACTAGTCTTTCTAGCAATTCGAGTGACAATTTGAAAGATACACTATCATGTGGGAAGTAGATTTCTAGAGGTCGAGATTAAAACTGTGATTGGTTGCATTTAATTGATGATTGTTGCAGTTGTTGGTGTGGGAATCACAGCCCCTTTTGTGTCTGAAACAATATTTGATCAATAAATGCACCCCTCGTGTTTTTTTTTTAATTTGTTTTCCTCATTGTTCGAGGACGAACAATAGTTTAAGTTTGGGGGTTGATAAACACTCATTTTGTGCATTTTGCTGTTGTGAATCCGCTAACTATTTGCCTTAGATTAGATCATTATGTGGTATTTCTGTGCCGTATTCATACTCTTATAGAAAATATTACGTTTGGTTTGGTTTTGGGTTGTTTATGCAAGTTTCACGCACAATTGAGCCATTTACAGGATATGACTGGGTACCATGGAGCCAATCGATGTTCTTTTGCATCAGGAAGAGGAAGAAGTGAGAAAAGACCGAACCCAAATACGTTTTAGGCCGAAATTCAATGGAAACCTGTACTGAAAGCAGTTGATGTACAAAGAATAATTTGCAAAATCTTCCACACATGGAATTCGAGCTAATAGAGCACGACAATAGATAGATCTTTGAGTCAACTTTCCAATGCAACTGAAATCGAGTCAATCGGAGTTCGGGAGCAAAAGTTATAGCCAAAACAGTAAGACTGCGCAGAAGGGGGAAGGTTCGTGACGGGAACGGCGACCCAAATACATAAACGGCGGTCGCCGTTCATGTATTCCGGTCGCCGATCGTGCAATTTCCATGCATTTTGGCATGGTGCACAGACGGCGACCCAGGCACACGATTGGCGGTCGCCATCGTCGCTTTATGGGTCGCTGATCGTGACATTTTGGGCAAAAATTGGTCCAAATCCCATATCTTTTTGGGTTTGAAGAAGATAAGTATAAATAGAGGCTTCCAAGACTAAAAAAACGACCCTTCCTCATTATTTTAGAGTTTTTAGAGTTGGAGAAAGCCAGAACAGAGCAGAATCCGAAGAACTAAGATTGAAGACTTGGGATTGAAGACCTCGAGTTTTGGTTTCCATGTTTTTCAATTTAATGACTCTTTACTTCTTTGTTTTTGTGGAATTTAGCATGATTGGCTAAATCCCTTTTTGGATTCTAGGGTTTGAAACTTGATGAATTTTATGTACATGTTTATTTAATTCAATTTTCCCTTTCCATTCACATTCTAATTATTCTTGGGTTTTGATTAATTGCTTGATTTGGCCATTGATGGCAATTTGATTGGTCTATCTTTGAACCGGAAGGTCTAGGTTCATCAATAGGTTGCAGGATAATTAGATTTAATAAATTGAATGTCCGGAAGGAATTTGAGTTATTAAAGGGTTTTGAAATTTGATGTTTTAATCAAGAGTAGAAGTCCTCCTACGCATCCAGAAGGAGTCATTAGGTCTTTTATTTCCATGTTATGGTTTAGAGTTCGAAAGAATCACCTTATAATATATATGCGATTAACTCGTGTGTTTGGAAATTAAATTGGAATTGGATTGAAGAAATATTGCATAATTATTCATCATAGTGGATTGCCTTGGAATCCTTTTTTCCCTATCTTTTCTAAACTCAATCTTTTTAATTGCCTTTTCAATCAATTACTTTTCAAACTGCCTAGTTTAGATAAACAAACTCCTTTACCGATTTGTCTAGATAGTAGTAATATATCTATGTTTTAGTGCTTGGTTATATTTCGAGCCTGCAATCTTTGTGTTCGATAAATTATTACTTGCCCTCTGCAGTGGTCTGTACACTTGCAGTTTTAGCGTGTTGCAAAACACGCTATTACACTCGTTACCCACGGTAGTTTAATTCAGGTTGTGACTCATGTTATTCCAGTCATGGGAAATTACCACCACTTCCGATTTCCAGGCACTGCCAGTCGGTTGATCTTTACCACATGAATCCATTTGATAGGCTCATCAATATGGTATCTTCAGCAGCCTACGATACTTGAATACAGGTGATTGCATGTGAACTTTCTTGGGATTGTATACTGAATGCATATATGATTAAGTGTTTTGTACACTAGTCTTCATATATGTTGCTGCAACAATGCTTGATGTCTGATGAAACAAACATACAACGAACCATAATATCCTATTATCTCGCCTATAGGGATGACCATGTGGTGTGTAGGAGATCACAGAGGATCATATGAGTCATTTGATCTAACGAGATATAAACAGTAGCACAGCTGAGACATTCCCTGGATAGGCTGTCGGTCTAAGCTGCGGCACATCGGTTCATAAGTGGGCTTATCCTAGCTACTTGATATCTCGGTACATGGTTATATATTGATGGGATCAACAGTGGGATGTGTCATTCTCATTGACATATGAATGAGCCAGATCCCTAACATACTTCCTATGATCTTAAACCTAACTGAAGGATAAGGGGCTCACACAGATTGACCACACTTTGATTTACCATGGTGGCGAGTCTTAAATGTACTCTAATACTCGTATTTACGGTGTTGGCAATTTGTGTGTGGCTTGCTTAGGTTGGACGTTTAGGTAAGCATATTCGTTTAGGGATGGTGACATTCCTTGAGGAGCTCACAAGATTCATTATGCTAAACCCTGCAGGTTGAATTATTTAATTCAGGCATAAGTGAAAAGGAGTGAGTGGTATTACTCAGGAAATAAGAGATTAATAAATTGTGGCTGATTGTCATAAGCCAAATTGATTAATGAATGTCCAAAACCTTAGATATGTGGATCATGTTAGTTTGGTGCAACCCGTTCCTAATAACGTGGTAATAAATGGGCAATTCAGCATTGTTACCGTGGTGAAGGTTAAAACAATGTTTTATTGATTAATTATGTTCTGGGTTGAACAAGGAAGGATTAATTAATAAAGAGGGCCCACTTTATTATTTGCATCTTGTCCCTGGTCTGGCCCATGAACTGCTCAAGCCCGTTAGGGTTAAGGTTTCTCAAAACCCTAACACTATATATAGGTCTTCTCTCTATCAGATCAAGTTAGAATTTTCAGTAGATTCAGTTAATAGAGAGAGAAACGGCGGCGACTGATTTGAGGGAGAAACTGATCGATTTCTCCAGATCTCGGATCCAACTTGGTAGATAATCCTCACCAGATTTCCAAGGAGCAAGGGAACAGATCAAAAGATCAGATCTGTACGAACAACTGTCCATCGTCGGCGTTCAATCTCAAATCTAAGTTTACTTCATCGTTCTATTCTTCGATCTAGATCTGTAGATCAAACGGTGAAGATCAGGTATTCCTAAATTCCATCCTCTGCAATTAATTTTGTAGGAGCATGCATAGGTTCACATGGTTTATTTAATTGAAATTTATTCATGATATCCAAGGAACGATCCTTGGCAAGAATTTAATTAATAGCAACTCATGTTGTCCATCGTAGACTCAAACCCTACAATTGGTATCAGAGTGAGGTTGATGTTCTTAGGCTCTATCTTGGATAAATTTAGATTAAATAAATATGTATGTTCATGGATGGATTTAAATTGTCGTGGATGTTTTTGTTCTCGTGGCCTTCTCGTTTTTGAATCTGTTTTTCACTATGAGAAAATCCGTGGTTAGATTTGATAGGCAAAAAATTTAATAGATCTAGATCTATTTTTTGTATTTTCTTTATTTTTCAAATCTGTAAAATCTGAGATCCGAAAGTCAGAAGAGATGAAGAACATTCATCAAATCCAACAATAGTTCAAATTCAACCCTAGCCATGGCAGGACTCGCCGGAAGTTGCGCCGCCGCCAGCGGCAGCGAGCAGTGGCAGGTGACAGCGGCGGGTAGTTTTCTGCCTGTTGCTGGGCCGCGCCTGTTTAGGCTGCTGCACATGTTTCTGGCGAAAGGCAGGGCCGCGCGCAGATGGAGACACTATGTCCCTCTCGCGCGGCTACCTGGACCTGCGACGGTCGGCCTGTGCCATGCAGCAAGTGGTAGCAGGCCGGAACAAGTTGCGCGCATCTGCCGGTTCACGTGCGGCTGCTACTGTTCATCGCAGCAGTGGCTGCAGCTGTTGTGACTGACGACGACTGCCGCTAGTGGAGGAGGCCAACGCCGAGGACTGCCACGATGTCCGACGATGGCGAAGGCTGGAGGCTTCGCAGCCTCTGCTGCGTTTGCTGCTTCTGCGCTAAGATCGTCGGCGATGTTGTTTGCAACTACTGTGACCCCGACGGCGACTGGAGGTGGCTGGGTCACGGGCGGTTGACGGCAACAGCTGGGGCGCGAACTCTGGCCGCTGGCGGCGGCCGGAAAGGCGGTGCGGCGGGCTGGCCTGATGGCTGGCGGCTAGGGTTTACAAACCCTAGGGTTTCCAAGCCCGGGCCAAAAATCGAGCTTCTCAGCCCGGAGGCGTCCCGCAATCCTGAAATTAGGGTTTGGCTCTCCCTTTTGGGGCTGAAACCCTAATTTGAAGCCCAACTGTTGTTTTTGCAGTCTGATTCAGATTTCAAATCAAACGGAGGCCCAGTTTTAAGATCTGTATTGGAATTAAATCTTGTAATAGTTAGATTTTATTTATTTCCATGTAATCGCATCTGATTGGCCACAAGAATTTAATGTTTATTTATTTATTCTCGTATTGATGTGATTTATTATGTGCGAACTAGTAAATAATAGGAAAGCATGTTTATTTGCTTTAATTATTTATTGTTTAAGCATGTTGTAATTTTTTAAATTATCAAGCATGCTTTATGTGATTTATTTTATGTTTTTAATTGTGTCTATAAATTCCAGGATTCATATTAATTTATGATGGAATTTTAGATATGACATAATTTATGGCAACATAAAATAATGTGTGCGCATGAAACCTTTAGAATTAAAATACTAAGCTGGATTTTGGTTCTTTTCTAACCAAAATCATTAGACCTCCACAAATACGACCTCTCACTGGAAGTGAGGCATCTTGAAGCGTAAACGTCTACTCAAGTAGGTTGCGTTAGAGGTCCCTCACCAGGTCTGGTGCGATGAGGTTTCTAAATAAAACATTTAGTTTAAGATGAGAAGTGGGAGCCTCTGAGCAAACGTCTACTCAAGTAGCTTGCATTGAGACAACTTTCACTGGTCTCTAAGATTAAACTAAATGAGATAACAAAGGATGTGAGGGGCATGCAGCATGGGTCCGGAGTTAGGCTTGTGGTTATTTTTGGCTTAGATGTTGCCTGGAGTATAACTCATGAATGATGTCCCTGCTCTGGATAGGTGAACATGGTCTTAAGATCTCCAATATTAATTTCTTTTGGTTAAGGTACCAGGCATGTTAAGAAATTAAAGGACCTATTTTGGTCTGGTTGAGCATTTGCCGTAAACGTCTACTCAAGTAGCTTGCGGTAAATTAGCTTGGGCAATTGGAGGAAGCAAATTGCATTGTTTTATCTAAAGGTTCTATGCATATTTGTTTCAATTGTTCGTAGTATGTGTTTACTTTAATCTGCTTATTTGTTTTCAGATATGTCTATTATTGCATCGCTCATCAATTCAATCGTACACAATTCCTTGACTGGTCCGAATTTTCCTGGATGGAAAAGTGACATTGTCAAGCTCTTGGATTCATTTGTACATTTGTTTGTTCTACAAACTCCCTGTTCGAGTTCGCCGATTGATACATCTTCCGATGAGGAGCGTGCATAGTATCACATGTGGATGTGGTCGAATGGCATGGCCATACAATATATCTTGGCTGGTATGTCAGATGCACTGCGTCCTCGTTATAGTGATGTATGGCTTGCGCGTGACATTATGCGACGTCTTGACGTAGCATATGGCAGAGTCAATGGACATGTTAGATCCAGTCTTATCAAGCGTATTGTAAGACATAAAATGGGTCAGAACTGTTCGGTACGTGAACATGTGGAATCACTCATCCAGCTCATAGGTGAGTACACATTAATGGGTGGTCAAATTGACAATGATGTCAAAATTGACTTGATACTCAACACATTTCCGAAGTCATTTGATGACTTCAGAATTTCTGTTGGAGAAAAACAAGAGTCAGTATACTGTTCACAGTCTGCTTAAGGATCTTGTATCAACAGAAGCTTCTTCAGTCTTTTCTGTGAGTCACTCTGATATGCTTTTGACTCGAAAGAGTGATGTCAAAGAAAAGAGGAATGAAGGAAGCAGTGGGAGCAGCCTTGCATTATCAGTTCATTCCAGATCTCTTGCTAAAAGTTCTTCTAAATCGCGTCATAATGACATGAAAAAGAAGAATGGTAAAGGAGAGAACAAAGGAAAGAAAGATAACAAGAAGGACAAATGTTTCAAGTGTGGCAAGAAGGGTCACTAGAAAGTAAATTGTCCAAGTTTGGTAACTAAGGGAGAAGGTACGTTATCTTTTGCATTGCTTGTTGAAACATGTTTAATATCGGTTTTCTACTCCTTAGTGGGTAGTGGTAACTGAGGTCACTAATCGTGTTTGCTGCACTTTGCAGGAAATCAAGCTTAAGGCTTGAAGATGGCGGGATTACCATCTCCAAGATTGATGATGGAAGTTGCTACTTCAGCTGATGGAGATTTTACTTTGAGTTTATGTTAAAAACTCTGTTTTAATTCAAGTTTCTAAAGAGATGTTGTTTTCGTTTAGATAAACATATTTTTCATCTATTGGATTATCAGTTATTCGATAGAGTTTTTCTATCATAATGAATAACAGTGTTTTCTATTATGGATGATTGTCTCTTCATTACTTGATTACATAAATTATCAGTGTTCTAAGGTATAATTTAAAGAATCTCTATACAGATAGGTTATATCAGTCTAAGTAGTTTTAAGTAATTCACGGAATTATGGATTCAATCCAGGTATTCCTAAGAATGGTACTTATGACAACTACTTAGAGGTATAAGATGGTAACCAAGCCTTTTAATAGGCGATTGTATCTCTATAAGTTATTTCGTGTTTGCTCTGGTTTGCTGGTTTGAGTCTACTTCCGCAGTTTCCTTAACAGGCATTGATACTATAATCATTTAAGATTTGGATATGTTTATCTAGTTCACTACAAGTCTTAGTCTCTTGTTTTAATCAAGAGCGTTCAAGACTAAGGTAGAGAATAAGTTAAACAACACCATAAAAACATTATGGTTCATTCATAATGGTGTACCTTAAGTGATGGGTTTTTTCAGTATCTGGCAGAGCAAAGGGATTGCATCCCAGTTGTTGGTCCCCAAATACCAGAGTCGTCGTGATAATATCTTAGCACGAGATGCAGCGGAATGAATAAACGTCTCTTACACTTCACGATGTTTTCAGAATGTTTCTTAGCTCAAGTTATTATTTTAAATATGTTTTCAGATATACACTAGCAACTCTGTTGCTAGGTTTCAAATCAACTTGGAACAGTGATTAATAAAACAGTAAATGGACACAAGGTTTATAGTGGTTCGATCAAAACGATCTACGTCCACTCCTTAGCCGAAACGCTAAGAATTCCACTAGAAAAGTATACAGATTACAAGGATTCGCCTTTCCAGTTAAGTAGGCAGTGAACTTTCGGCCTGGCTACTTGACAGCTATCCTTCGTTGATCTGAACTCCTTCGGTAAGGTTTGGCTGGGTCAAGGGCGCACCTTCGAAACTCCTGCCTTGCCTGATATGGAAGTTTTATAGTCACTTCCTGACTTTTCTTGAATGCGGCTAAGTGCCCGTCTTAGTCTTGACCTTTTCAGGTGTTCGACTGTTGGATTCTTTCTGAAAAGAAAGAATCCCAATGATTGAGATATTCTTGAATGCGATCAAGAATATCTTCAATGGAGTGTCAGTATATCAATGAGCGACACTTCTGGTTGTTGGGAGCTTTTAATATACTTTCACACGGCTCTCAACTGACTACTTTTTGTTTGTTCACTTTGTCAAAGGAATCTCTTGCTTGAGTGTTCGTGAGTGTCTAAAGTGAAAAAATAGCTCTTAATCTCATTCTTGAACCTGTCTTTTATAGGTGGAGATTCAAACCTTGAATCTCCATATCCGTTAGACACAACGGCTTCTTTGTCCAAGAGTGGATTGTCTTGATTGAACACTTTTTTAGTAGGACTGTACTTTTCGAACTACTTCCGGAAAGTCTCGACCTTTGTGTGTACTTCTGTTAGAGTTGCAGTCCAGCTTCAACTTTCGAGCCTCTTGCTTTGCTAAGCTAGGATCTGCTAAAGTCTTTTACTGTCTTCGATCTTTTGACTTCTGTTGTTTGCGACTTCTTGTTCGTCGCAGAAGGGTGCCGAATGCTAATGTCTTAGCATTCTGTTGTTGTGTATTGTCTAGCAAACGTTCTGTTGTTTGCTTGTAATCCTTCGTTTGCTCGCTTCTCTAGCAGTTGTAAGTTGTTGATGAATGCTAATATCTTAGCATTCTGCTGTTCAGCGACTCTTAGCAGACGTCATCTGCTAAGTATCTGCTAGGAATTCTTTTTAGCACACTAGTCTATTACAACTCAATATAAAACCTACACAGGACTTTACAGAGTATGCTAGACTATCTAGAATTCGGCAAATGATCGACCAACTATATAAGGTTAGGTTTGATCCAACAAAACCTTTTACAAATAGGTCCTAAGGGAGATTTTAGGAATAATTTCCCAACAATTTCCCCCTTTTTGGTGCGATCAAAGCTTACTATCGTTTGCTGACCATAAGTGGAAGAATGTCTGTGTTTTACAAAGTTATGTTATTCTATCAATCTAACACAGAGTTTTTCCAACTAGGTTCTTACAAAAAAAATGATTGTAATCAAATTCCCCCTCAACAGGTGCTGGGGAATATTTCTCGATTAAATATAAGTGAATGTTTGCACAGAGGTAATATGCTAGAAATTCTAGCACCCATAAAATCAGCAAGCATTCATCAATCAAAATGTAATCTCCATATCCACATGCAAATTTGTTGAGTACACCAGAAGTGTAAATCAACTAGAGCACACCAGTAAAAATCAGAGGTGGACAAGGAGAATTTGTCTAAGTCTAATCCAATTTTATAGATGATATAGCAAGTTTAAGTACAAATTGGATTCAGAAAGCAAAGACTAATGATAAGATTGGACCTTGACGTTTATGAGCCGGGTGCTGGCTTGTCCTTCTTGCTGTCCGCTGGATTCGATGAGTTGCCTTTCTGGATATCAGCAAATCTCTCCATGGTAAACTTCATGAAGTTCTCAAGAAGATTGGCTCCTGTTTCTCTTTCAACAGCCTCACGCTCCAGTTGTTTAGCCAGCTTCTCCTGCTCCATTGCAATCTTCTGCATTTGAAGTTCATGTTCCTTTCTTTGAAGTTCTAATTTTGCTTCTTGCTCTTTCCTTCTTGATTCCTCCTTCGCTTCTTCTTCTTTCCTCCTTAACTCTTCTTTCCTTGCGGCTAACTCCTCATCATCATTTCTTCTTCTCTCCTGGTCAGCCTTTCTTCTTTCTTCCCCCTCTTTGATTGCAGCCAAAAAGTTGGTACCATAAGCCACCACAGTTTCGGTTAGGGTCGTCTTGGTTTCGGCTAAATCCTTTTGAACAACCTCCAGGCTTGTCTTATTCTCGGAGACGGCCAACTTGGTTTCAGCGACCTCTGATCGTACATGAGATACATCTCCCCGTACTTCATCAATTTCTCTTCTCAAGTGAGTGGTTGCTTCTGCTACTCTTCCATCAATGGCTATTTGCAAATAGGAGTTAAAGGCAACAGCCATATCGGCATTCTTTGGAAAGGGTATCTGCAAAGATGTTATTGGAGTGGCATTGAAAGAAGTAGTCGTAATGAGTTCTCGACTTGTTGGAATAGGTGATTGCTGTACTTGAATAGCAATCGTATCAACATGTGCTTGATAACAGGCTTCCTCATGTATTATTCGACGAGCGGCTTCCAGAATTTGTGCGGTCTCCTGGGCAATTCGGGCCTCTGCTTCCTGAGCTTCCTGAATTATTTCCTGAATATCAATGTTCAGGAATTTGGCCAACTGCATATCTTTGTAATCAAATTCCAGAGCAGCACGTTCAGTGGCCTGTGCCGCTATTCGATCCTTGAGTATCTCTGCTTGTTGAATTTCATACTCCATCTGTCGTTTCCTGTAAGCAACAGCAGCTCTTGCCTGACGCTTGGACAATTCAACTCTGGCATCAGAGTATCCATCGGGTACGAAGGTGGATTCGGGTAAACCAGTAGTCTTTGTGAGAGAACGGTGTTCTCGGATGGCTTGAAGTCTGCACATTACTTGCTTATCTGAGAACTGTTTCATCCCCGGAACTTGATCAATCCAATCGAAGCACCAACGTTCCTCACGCCTCCAGAAGTTTAATCCTTGGCTGCAAAAACCAATGCTTTTTCTTCAAAACAGAGTTGATGCATAATGTAATCACACTTCTTCCATCGGCGAAACTCTTCTGCTAACAAGCGTCCTTCTGGAGTTGATTCGTCCAACTCACTGTGGAATAAGTCGGCAATGGCTCTTTCTATTTCAGATTGTACGAACAGCTCTATTTCCTCAGCCATAGGTGCTAGGTCAGAATTGGGCAATTCTTCAGGATAGACCTTTGCACACCATTGGCCAATTCTTCGAAGTCGATAGCGAAGTCCTGGTAATCCATTGAGAGGCACTCCGTACGAGATTGCGCTCGAGTCTATCCTTCCATTCCTCTGCTGAATGGAATGCAACTTAGTTGGTTGCTGGAGAAAGATTTCCCCGTCCTAGCAGAAGGGCCATCCTCTCTCCGTAGCTCTGACTTTTATCCCTTTCGCTCTATTGCAAATGGTTTCTAAGTATGACTGTACTTTCTTTTGTCCATGTAAAAAGTTTGAATGAAAGTAATCAGATAATCTTATCTTAGTAAATCATTTCTCATACATAGCAACGATCCTCATTAGCATAACTGCTGAAAATAAGTACTCTGCTAGATAAGGAGAGTACTCTGCTGAAAATGAGGGTACTCTGCTAGATAAGGAGGGTACTCTGCTGAAAATGAGGATACTCTCCAGTAGATATAGAACTTTAAATAACACAAATTCAGCATTTTAGACAGAGTACTCAGCAGATTGAATCCAGACTTCATAATATGTGTACATATCTAGTACAATGTCTTCAAGAAATCCAGAAAGAATAAAATGAAGTTTCATTCATCCAAGGTCTCGTCTAACTCCATAAGACCCATCTTTATGCATAACTCCTTAAATCTGGATTCAACAAGTGGTTTTGTAAAGATATCCGCAATTATGACTTTCCCTTTATAAATAGCCTTCTTGTGAGGATCCTTATCACCACAAGTGCCCTTATCTGAACTTTCCTTTATTTGTACTCCAAAAAAAATCTTCAAGAGAATGGATTCCCCAGGTCAAACTCTGGAATTGCGCCGGAACCAGATTCTTCATGAGTCTGGATTGTATTCCCTATATGACAACGATCATATTGTGGCAGACTGTTATATCAAAACTGAATCGAAGTGGATTGACTCAATTTGTCACGGCCACTCCAAGGTGTTTACATGGTGATATTCTACGAGAGTTTATCAAGGACTGCTCGGTGGAGGGAGGAGTTATCTATGGTTCTTTCCACGGCAAATTAGTCTGTTGGTCGCCAGACTCCTTTTCTCGTCGATTCGCCCTCCCCAGAGGTTCTGGGTCAGTGTTCAACTATCGCGTGACGGAAATAGCCCCTGAATGGTCATCGTGGCAGAAATGGAGACGATCGCCTTTGTCAGAGTTTTCCCTTTCTGTTTCAGCATACGATCTGCAGATTCCTTATTGGGTGCTTTTCCGTATTGCTCACAACATGTTGATGGGAGAAGGCCTTGATGACACTTCCTTCTCAAAGGAAACATGGCAGATCATGATGGCCATTGATGATGAGATCGAGGTCGATTGGGCAAAATACATCTTCGACAACATTCGAGATTGTGTCCAATATTACCCTTCTGTGCCTCTGTTGAATGGAATGCAGCTCAGTTGGCTGTTGGAGCAGAGCTTTCCTCGGATAGCAGAAGGACGATCGAACCTCCTTGATACGGACTTCTTCCCGTTTAAGCCTCGTTCTCCGTAGAATATCAAGAATTGTTGTTTTTTCTATTTTCTCATCCTCCTTTGTAATGACATCTTTCAGTGAATGAAATGAGAGGATGTATGAATTATGCATAACTATACGTTTCTGTCTTCCAATATGTCGATTGCTGAAAATAAGCAATCATCGTTTGCTTAGCATTCTTTGTATCAGCAGATTGTGATGATGAATAATCTTCAACAGATGTATTCAATCTCCAGAATTCTTAATGATGCCTTCACGAAATCCAAGAAATCCAGATAATAAGTGTAACATCTCATTCATAGTGTGAGAGAGTATTTGAGCACTTTCGACGTGGCGGTTACGGATTTGATGCAGCCACTGTTGCGCATTTAATGCTCTGTCTCGGATAGCTTGGTTGGAATAGCATAGGCTCCTGCTTCAATGTCCTAGCAATCTGAGTGTAGATCGAACCTTGTTTGCTGATCTGATTTAGCAGACACCTTGACTTAGCAGGCATACTCAGCAACCTGTCTTGTGATAGTGTTGAGTTGCTGAAGGATTTTATACTTTAGCAATCCTCATGTTTCTGAGGTAAGCTACAATTTTCCATAAAAGGTCATCAAGTGCTTTCATTTAAGACGATGGATTTCTGTCTTAATTAGTGGATTTGGGATGTCCTTTGTTGTCTTTTCATGCATTCGTGGAAGAGGTCGCCATATCACTCAGGTAGGTCGACTTGCTAGAAATAGATTTATTTGGACAGGTGGCATTTCCTCCTTTGTCGAGACTCCTCGACTTCCGCCCTCTGAATTGAGTTGACATGACATTTTTGGGAGAATGTTCCCTTTGTGGAGAGAGCCACACTCTTGTTATAAATAACATCCCACTTGTTTCCTTGAACACCATCTCCTTCAAACCATTGTGCACAGCATTTTCTTCTTTCCTTGTTCCACCACGATGCATCAAATTACCATCGCTCCGAGTGACTTAACCGTCACTCGCAACCAGATTCTCCACGAATCAGGGTTGTTCTACGAGTACGATGACAACTATCGAGTTGTAAACCATGTTATGGGGGCTCTTCGTGAGATTCGTCTGGACCAGTTTCTGATGACTATTCCGGCATGTTATCAGAAACGAGCTCTTCAGAGTTTCATCTTTTCATGCAGAGCCACTGACGATGCTATCTGGGGCTCCTTTGAGAACCAGTTGGTTTGCTGGACTCCAACTCTCTTTTCTCAGAAGTTTGGTCTCCCAAGGGGTCCAATTCGCATTATGGATGTCAATCGTCATATGACTGCTCCAGAGTTCGGCTTCTGGGACAAATGGAGGCAGTCGGATATCTATGACTTTTCGCCAACTCCATCATGTCTGGAATTGAAGGAGGAGTATAGAGTTATCTTTGACCTCGTTAGTAATGTGACGTTTGGAGTTGCTGTTGAGAACTATGTGTTCAATCCTAGGATCTGGAGGGCTATGATGGCCATTGATGCAGAGATGAAGAACGTTGACTGGGCAGGGTTCTTCTTTGATGGGGTGAAGGACTGCATCGACCACTTTCCTCAGTTTCCTCTGCCAACTGCCATGCAGTTGAGTTGGTTACTTGAGCAGAGGTTCCCTCACATAGTCTCTGAAGGCATCCCTGTGATGGGTTTTGACTTCTATCCCTTGAGGTCTCATTTTCTGAACTTGTGTTGATGGATGTTCTGGACTCCCCTCCTTTTGTTGTTGACGGAAAAAAATGTTGTTAGACTTTTGTAGCAGATGTAAGGGTTGGTTGTATCTGATTTTCCTTTTGTAACATTGTGAAGTTCTTGAAGTATGTTGTTCTTCCTTTGAATGAATTGACGAATATGCTAATTTCGTTCTTATTTGCAGAGTATCTTCTCGGGAACCTTTTTGTTGAATAAGAAATAATTGAATAGCAAAATCTCTGTCTGCTAAGTTGGTGTGCTGAAATTTTTCACTGATTCATGACGCGTTTCAGCATCCCAGTTTACTTCTAGTGTTCGAGGCTCAGCATCTCGTAATTTAGCAATTTCATGATATCTTCAGCAAACCGAAAAATAACATCCAGAATTTAATTAATCATCAATCAAACTTCAAGAAATCCTGATAGAAAGAATGAGAGCTAGGACTCATTCATCCACGTCTTCCTCTAATTCCATCAAACCTAGCTTTAAGCATAGTTCTTTAAATCTGATTTCTGGAAGAGGTTTTGTGAATATATCCGCTATCTGATCTTCGGTGCAAATATAGCGAACATCGATATCTTTCTTCTCCTGATGATCTCGTACGAAGTGACGACGGATATCGATATGCTTGGTTCGAGAGTGATGGACAGGATTCTTTGTGATGCACATGGCACTGTTGTTGTCGCAGTAGATAGGCACACATTCGGGAGAGATCCCGTAATCTTGCAATTGTTGCCTTATCCAGAGGATTTGCGAGCAGCAACTAGCAGCAGCCACATATTCTGCTTCAGTGGTGGAAGTAGCAACAGAGTGCTGCTTTTTGCTGAACCAGCTAATGAGCTTGTGTCCCAGAAATTGACACGTGCCACTGGTGCTTTTCCAATCGATCTTGCATCCTCCAAAATCAGAATCCGAATATCCACTCAGAGCAAGACTATCTTCTCTAGGATACCAAATTCCTAGACCTTCTGTGCACTTCAAATAGCGAACAATCCTCTTAGCAGTATCAAAGTGAGCCTTCTTAGGCTTGGCTTGATACCTAGCACATAGACCAACGGCATATGAGATATCAGGTCTGCTAGCGGTGAGATATAGTAATGAACCTATAATTCCTCTGTAAAGAGTAGGATTCACATCATCTCTTTCTTTCTCGAGAGCAGCAATGCAGGTTGTGCTGATAGGTATGCGCAGACTCTTGGTCTTCTCCGGACAATACTTAGCAATTAGGTCACGAGCATACTTCTTCTGATGGATGAAAATTCCCTCTCTGGATTGTTGAACTTGCAATCCAAGGAAATAAGACATTTTTCCCATCATGCTCATTTGAAAATGGCTAGTCATGAGATCAGCGAACCTATCGCATAGATCTTGATTCTTTGATCTAAAGATTATATCATCAACATATATTTGAACTAGCCAGATGCTATTTCCATCTTTAATGCGAAAGAGAGTTTGATCTATTCTCCCTTTCTGAAATCCATTATTCAACAGAAACTTAGACAAAGTTCCATACCAGGCTCTTGGTGCTTGCTTTAGACCATACAATGCCTTTTTAAGCCTGTATACTTGATTGTCTTGCTCAAATCCTGGTGGTTGTTCAACATAAACCTCCTCCTTGAGCTCACCATTCAGGAAGGCACTCTTCACATCCATTTGCATCACATCGAATCCATGGTATGCAGCATATGCCAGAAATAGACGAATTGCTTCAAGTCTTGCTACTGGGGCGAATGTTTCATCATAATCTATGCCCTCACATTGTCTATATCCTTTGGCCACAAGCCGTGCCTTGTTTTTTACTACAGATCCTGATTCATCTTTCTTATTTTTGAACACCCACTTTGTGCCTATAACACTTTGGTGCTCTGGTCTGTCAACTAGTTCCCACACATTGTTTCGTGTGAATTCTGCAAGCTCTTCTTGCATGGCATTCACCCAATCTGGATCTAATAAGGCTTCTTCAATTTTCTTAGGTTCTTCACTTGAGATGTAGCAAGCTAGCATAGCATTTGCGTTTCCTTGTCTTGTTAACAATGGATCATTAATGTTTCCAAGAATTCCTTCTGGGGGATGAGCACGAAGCCATGTAGGTCTGACCTGTGCTGGGGTTTCAGCATCTGGTGCTTCTTCTTGATGATTGTTGATCTGATTTGCTTCTACTGCATTCTCCTGGGGTTCAGCAGCTGGAACGTTTGCTCCTCCTTCTTCATCGTCTGCTTCTGGATCTTCATGAACAGGATCGGCATGGGCATGTACGACAATAGGTGGAATTTCAGCAACAAGTTCCTCCAGGACTGGAATCTCAGCAACTCCTTTACTAAGATCTTCAGTAGATTCTCCATCATCTTGATCATCAAGAGCTCCAGTAACATCTAAATTTTCATTTAGATAGATAGAAGATGGGGCCTCAGCATGATCAGTAGCATCACTGGCCTGGTCAGCAGTCTGGTCACTTGCTGAGTGCGAAGTTTCTGGGTTGACATCAGTCTTAGACCTAATCGGATCAATACTCATATTTTCGAAAGAATTTTGTAAAGATTGATCATAGATATCATTGGTCTCATGATTGTCATTCTTCTGTTCTTTGTTATCCCTGCGCACTAAAGTAGACTCATCACAAATAACATTACATGTTATTTCCACAAGTCGAGTAGTCTTATTTAACACTCGATAACCTTTGTGAGATGGGTGTCCATATCCTAGGAAAACACCTTCATCAGACTTGGGTGAAAAAGTGTTAAGTTTAGACTTCCCATTGTTATGGATATAACATGTTGAACCAAAAGCACGGAAGTGTTTAATAGAAGGCTTACGACCATTATACACTTCATAAGGAGTTTTGTTGAATCTACCATTAACTGCACTCCTGTTCTGAGTGTAGCAAGCAGTCATCATAGCTTCTCCCCAATACTTTCCATTGAGTCCTGAATCAGCAAGCATGGACCTTGCTGCTTCCTTTAAGGTTCTGTTTCTTCGTTCTGCTAACCCGTTCTGCTGCGGGGTTCTAGCAGTGGACTTTTCATGATGAATACCAGCTTCCGCACAGAAGTCCATCAAAATTCCATTACAGAATTCAGTTCCATTATCTGATCTAATCCTCTTAACTGTAACTTCCTTGTTGTTCTGCTCTTTAAGGATCAGCTCAGGTAACAGGGTCTTTACTTCATCTTTAGTTTTCAGGAGTCGAACCCACGTGTACCTGGAAAAATCGTCAACAACCACAAGTGTATATATCTTCTTATTTACAGTGGGTGGTTTGACAAGGCCAAATAGGTCCATGTGTAAGACTTCGAGAATTCTCCCTGATGTGTCTTTTTCTGGATTTGATTTGAAGGATGCCTTTGTCTGTTTGCCTTGTTGGCATGCTTTACACACTCCTTCCTTTCGAAAAGATTCCGCAGGCAATCCCTCTACCAGCTTATGTTTGGCTAGATGGTTGATCGTTTTGAAGTTCAAGTGGTTTAACCTTTTATGCCACAGCCAATTGGTTTCTTCTTTGTTAAATGCCACGAAGCACGAGTCCTGTTGGCCACTCTGCCAATCGACCACGTATAGGCCACCCTTGCGGATGCCTCTAAGCTTCACTTCTCCTGTAACCTTATCAACAATATCACAGCCGGAGTTCATAAAATAAACATTATATCTATTTTCACATAGTTGGCTGATGCTCATCAAATTGTGTTTAAGGTTCAAAACCAGAGAAGCATTAACAATTCGAATTCCATTTTGTTCTACACATCCTCTACCAATGACTCTTCCTCTGCTGTTATCACCAAAAACAACTGAGGATCCATAAACGCTTTGTATTTCTGAGAATAGGTCTGCTCTTCCAGTCATGTGTCCTGAGCAGCCGCTATCAAGGATCCATTCATCTGGCGATCTTGATGCCTTGGCTCTTAGATCCTGTTTCTGCAAAAAAATTAAGAGGTTGATTTAGGTACCTGTTTAGTATCGGGTCCTGCAGGATTAGCAAGTGTCATTGTTCCTTTTGGAACCCACATTCGAGTGATCTTCAAAATTTTCTTCTTGACATCACTCTTTATACCTTTCTCAACCTTAGGATAAGTGAATCTTGCATACTTAGATTGAGGATGAGGTGTGGTAGTGTGTCGAGCCTTTACTGTCCTTTTGAAAGGATTTGGTTTGGACTCAGGCCTCACATAGGTGATCTGCCTATATGGTGTATACGCCTTATATGAAGGTTTTTCAGCATTGCAATGAACATGTTTGCCTTTATGAAATGAAGATTTTGTTGTCCTGGCAGTAGATACATACTGCTCGGCATTTCTTCTAGACTCTGCTGACCATGGTTGCTTAGCAGATACTCTAGTATTCTGCTGAGATTTAGCATTCCTCTGTTGAGGTTCCCTAGCAGACATTCTATTATTCTGCTGAGTTTTAACGTACCTCTGCTAAGGTTCCCTAGCAGACATTCTATCATTCTGCTGAGATTTAGCAGATTCACTCTGCATTATACTCTTAGTCTGCTTAGCAACGGATGTTTCAGCAGATGTCTTTTCTTTCAATTTTTCTCCAAAGATGAATTTTCCAGCAGAGACAAACTGAATAGTCTTCTGCTTAGAAGATTCTCCTTTATTATGATCAAAACCAACACCGGCTCTATCCTTGTGGTGCTTTTGTTGGCTAATTGCAGCATTCAAAACAGCTTTACTGGTCGTGTATGAACAAATGCAATTTTCTTTTGGATTGTTTTTCAGCACAATGTTTTCTTTTTCAAGAATTTTAAAATTTTCAGAAAGTTTTGAAAATTCAATTTTCATTCTTGAAAGTTGCTCACTTGCAGACCTTAGTCTTTCGACTTCCTCGGTCAAATTTGAAACTTCCAACTTTAGTGAGGTGTTCTCACTTATAATGATATTTTTGATTTCATACATCTTAGAGAATTCTTCACTTAGCTTCGTGAGACAGTCTTCCTCAGAGTCTAAGGTGAAATCCTCGTATTCATCAAAAGTTGCAAAGTTAGGAATGCTTATTGAAATTCCCTCGTTGTTCTTGGCTGCTAGAGCCGTTTCAGCATCCTGATCAGCGTTTGCGTCCGCAAACTGATCCTCCACGATGTCTGCCATCAGAACTAGCCTGGCCTCTTCATTCTCTTCTTCTGAAGATAGATAGTACTCTTCATCGTTTTCAGGAATATCCTGAGTTTCTGTCCTGGTCAGGAGCGCTCTCTTGACTGCATTGCCTGCACGTCTTTCAAATCTCTGCTTCAAACGCTCCCTCTCCTCTTTACTGACTTTCGGACAATCATGTTTCAAGTGGTCAGGAGATCCACACTCGAAACAAGTCCTAGGCTTTCGCTCTGCTGAGCGGGCATGAGAAGGTGACTGTTGAGATTCCTTTGTTTCTTTTTCAGCCTTGGCTTCCATCAACATCTTTTGAAGCTTTTTCATCTGTTCTTCTAGTTCACTGATCTTAAGATCAGTAGGCTGGGAGCCTGAGGTTGTAGCAACCTCTTTTGTTTGTGTTACAGGAACAGATCTTTCTTGATTATGATAGGATTTCTTTAGTTTAAGCTTGTTGAAATCCTTTTTGGCAAAATATGCTAAATCATCTGAGCTAGCAGCGGATTGTGCTACTGCGGCTTCATTCCTTTTTTATTGTTGTATTATGAATTCATGAGATTTTAGCTGAGCAAATACCTCGGATGTTGTCATTTTGCTGAGGTCTTTTTCACTCAGACTGGTCATTTTGACGAACCAGTCGTCTCTGGGATATAGTTTAGAAATAATTTTATGATTCATTTCCCCATTTTCATATTTCTTACCAAGATTATTCAGTTCTCCAACGATGGTATTAAAGCGTTCTTCCATAGCTTGTATGGATTCTCCTGCATTCATAGAAAAAGATTCATATTTGTCAACAGCTACCTGTAGTTTGTTGCGCTTCATCTGGTCCGTCTCCTAAGATGACTCGCAAACATACGTCCACATTTCTTTAGCTGTATCAAATTCTAAGGCCTTTTCTGCCATCAGCTTAGGTAGAGAATCAAGTATTAGCTTTTTTGCAACATGCTCCAGCTGAGCTCTCTTCTTGTCTTCACTGGTATAGTCCTCAAAAGGTTTTTCAACCATTTGGGGTCTCGGTGGCCTCGGAGGTCTAGGTTGATCTCCTTCAGCAGCTCCTTCAGCAGGTTCGGGTACGAGTCCTACAAAAGTGTTAGCTTTCATAATCTTAAT
>JAPKLW010005365.1:849-21354 GCA_026898455.1 Plectranthus barbatus
TGTGCAAACTTGGCTAAAATATTCTAAGTATTATTTCACCAGCTGACCAGCTGTCAGCTGCATACTTAGTAACCAGCACCAGCTGACCAGGTGCCAGTTGTCAGCTGTGTGCTAGTAGCGTGCAAAGAAATCAATTAACTTTACTTTATTTCCGCTGCGTATTGAAACGTGTTTAAACTCTGATAAACCGGGACCAACAAGTGGTATCAGGTGCGGTCGGTCTTTATAGACTGGTCGTACACTGAGTCGCTTAGGACCGAGATCCAAGTTTCCTTGCACTCTACTCTTTGTGTCTGTTGATTAGCTCAGGTACACAAGATGAATGTCCCGAAGCTGATGAACTACAATCCGGAGAAGCATGATATATGGCAAAAGAGGTCGTTCATCCAGCTAAAAAGCGTCCATCCGGAGATGAAAGACGTGCTGGAGAAAGGGCCGATCGAGATCACCAAGACGAGGCACCAGTTAGGAGATCAACCAGCTGCTGAGATTCCAAAGCCCCCAGAAGAATGGAACGCTGAAGACAGGAGGCGGAATCAGCTGGACTCCGTTGCTCTCGATATGATCCTATCATCTCTCCCAGAACCGCTGATGGAGGAAGCCCTCCAGTTCGACACCGCCAAGGCAGTGTGGGACTACATTGATAGTCTCTGTACTGAGACAGATCAGATGAAGCGCAACAAGTTGCAAGTTGCGGTGGACAAATACGAGTCATTCCAGATGCTGACTGGTGAAACCATCAAGGAGATGGAGGCTAGATTCTATGCCATAGTCAGCGAGCTGAAGTCCTTGGACAAGGAGTACTCGAATGCAGAGCTAAATGCAAAGATCCTGTCAAAGATGCCCAAGGAGGACTGGTTTGTGAAGACCACATCTCTTAAGGAGAAGGATCTATCCAAGATGACTCCCAAGGAGCTATTTGCTCAGCTCCAAGCACATGAATGGGACATCCAAATGGTGAACAAAAATGAAGCCATTCGGACCGTTGGATCTCCCAACATCAAGACACATGACGAAGCCTATTTCGTCAAGAGGGATTTCAAGTACAAGCCCAAGAAGCCTTTTTATACTGACAGACCTGCTGGGCAGCACAACCAGCAGAAAGAGATCCCATGCCCGTCGGGATCTAACTCAAAAGGCAGCGAGAGCTCTATCGCAGATCTTGAGCAACAGATGAAGAGACTGGCTGTTCTACTGGAGAAAGCCAAGGCGAAACAGGGAGCTTCTCTCAGCTCATTTGATGGAAAATTCGTCAAGAGAGCTCCCCGCGCATGTTATCAGTGTCAATCCCCTGACCATCTCAAATTTGAGTGTCCACAAGTGGATAGAGAAGAGCGGGAAAGACTGAAGAAGCTCTTTGAAGAGCGTGCATCGAAGGCCGTTGCCAAGGCGATGCTGACAAGGACAGAGGTTCCTGATATTCCTGATCATGACGATGGAGAGTATGCGTCAGACGAAGAATCAGAAGAGGAAGCGCTACTGGCGCTGATGGTAGCTTTCGGAGAGGAAGCACATGAAGAATGTGCTGACAGTGAGGAAGAACAAGCACTGGCTGCTGACGACCAGGTACAATCTGTTCCCTCATTGCACATCATGTCTCCATGCATCCTAGACGATGCTGAGTCGCATTGCTCCGACTCAGAGGTTGTCACTATAGACATTCTTCAACAAGAATTTCTTAAATTTTATGAAATAAAGAATGTCTTGGCTGGCGAAAACACCTCGCTGAAAAATCAAATTTCTATTTTGACCAGTGAGATTGAAAAATCGAGGTCAATCGGTGAAGAGCTAGCCACTCTGAAAAAGACTCACTTTGAATTGCTTCAAAACTTTCAAATTGCAAAAACTGAGCGAGATAATTTTCATAACATCGTTCTGGAGCAAGAAAATAAGATAAATTTTTTGAATAGAGGCTCTAAGGATTTGGAAAAGGCTCTAAGTCATTGGAGAAAGCCTACTGATAAATCCGGGTTGGGATTTGAAAAGGATTTGAGCATAAACCAACCCGAACTCACAGCTCATAAGGGTAAGGGCAAACTGGTAAATGCATCAGCACCAGCTGGCAAAACCAGTCAGTCCCGTATGGCTGATCAGCATAGGATTAATAAGACCAGATACGTAGGTGAGTCATCACGACAAAAACCTCAACTGGCAAAATCCTCTGCTGACAGGACGCCAGCACACCCTAAGACGCAGACTAAGCCGAATAATTCTAAGGCAATGAAGTCAACGTCAGCTACCAGTGGAATCCGACAGCCAGCACCAGCTGTCAAGAGAATCCACGCACAACCTCATAAGTATGCCAGTCACCAGCATACTTACAAGGGATCCCAATCTCAGAGAAATACTGAGAGAAGGACAATACCTGATAGGAGGAATACCTATCAGAGGCCTGAGCCCAATCACAAGTTTTCTCAAAGGGCTGTGAAGGCTAACCATGGTGGTCCGCGCTCTCAGAGACCACGAAGGCAACACAATGTACCGGAAAAACATTTCCGAAGCTCTCAGCGGAAGCGCACTTCCAAAGGAGATACACACACAACCACACCTTCCCAAACCAATCTCATGCATTATCTCAAAAGGAAGGGAAAGGCTGCTAATGATGTCAGCAAGGATAAAACCAAGCTGAAAATCACTCAAGTCTGGATTCCGAAAGGAATTATCCAGCGATCTAACCCTGCAGGACCCGCAGATGATCGGGGACCTAAATGAATTCCATTTCTTTCTTGCAGGTACAGGATCATGCAACACAGCTTCAGAGGTCGAGAGAGTGGATCCTAGATAGTGGGTGTTCTGCTCACATGACTGGTGAAGAGGATCTGTTTGCAGATCTCATTAAGGTCAAAGGACCTCCAGTTATTTTCGGTGATAACTCCAAGGGCAGAGTTATCAGCAAGGGCTGCATCGAGAAGGACGATGTCAGAATCATTAACGTATCCCTTGTCACCTCTCTCAAGCACAACCTCTTGAGTATCAGTCAACTGTGCGATAGTGGATACACAGTTCACTTTGGGAAATCAGAGTGCCAGATCAAGGATGAGAAGACTGGCGAGATCAAGCTGAGAGGTATTCGGAACGGAGGACTTTATACCGTTGACTGGCAAAGCGGGAAGACAGATTCATGCTTCGTGGCTACCAGTTCTATGGAAACTAACTGGCTGTGGCACAAGAGGTTGAGTCATCTGAACTTCAGGACTATCAACTACCTGGCCAAGCATGATCTTGTGGAAGGACTTCCCAAGGGAGGATTCAAGAAGGAAGGGATTTGCAAAGCATGCCAGCAGGGCAAGCAAACTAAGAAGTCTTTCAAGAACCAGTCGCCAGTCTGCCCCAGTACCAGTCGGGTACTAGAGTTGCTACATATGGACCTCTTTGGACCAGTAGCACCTCAAACCATTGGAGGAAGACGTTATTCGCTGGTGGTAGTCGATGACTACTCGCGCTATACATGGGTAAAGCTTCTCAGATCCAAGGATGAAGTGAAAGTCATTCTTCCAGATTTGATTGTCAAAGCACAGAAACAGAGAGAAGCTACAGTGAAGCGGATACGATCAGACAATGGGACGGAATTCTGCAACAGTCTACTGATGGATTTTTGCGCGGAAGCTGGCATTAAGCATGAAAGATCTGCACCAAGGCAACCGCAGCAGAATGGACTGGCAGAACGTAGGAACAGGACGCTGAAAGAAGCAGTCCGGTCCATGCTGGCAGAGTCCGGCTTAGGACAGAGCTTTTGGGGAGAAGCGTTGGTGACGGCTTGCTATACTCAGAATAGAAGCGGGATCAACGACAGACTCCAGAAAACTCCCTACGAAGTGTATTTTGGTCGTAAGCCTTCCTTAGTTCATCTCCGTGCTTTCGGTTCACCATGTTATATCCATAATAATGGTAAGTCGAAGTTAAATGCTTTTTCGCCTAAAGCTGATGAGGGTGTCCTTGTTGGATATGGACATCCCTCTCACAAGGGCTATAGAGTATTTAACAAGACCACCAAGCTTGTGGAAATAACATGCAATGTTGTTTTTGATGAAGCTACTTTAGTGCGCAGGACATTACGACAACTGGCTGAAGATGTTCCTGAGGTCAATGATGTCGTTGACCAGTTGGGCAGGAATTCTTCCAATGCTCAACCAACTGGTGTGACTAGACCTATGACTGGATCATCTTCACAACCAGTATCCTCGGTTGCCCATCAGCAATCCGGGAGGGTCGGTGATGCAAATGACCTTGCTGAGACCTTACACTCAATCTCCCTGAGTGGAACTGGCAATAATCCAGGGGGAACTCCATCTGGAATTTATGAACCAGAAATAGCTGATGAACCAGCTGGAGTGGATGCACCAGCTGACGGTGTAATTATCGCCGAAGGATCAGGAGATCAGTCAGAGAGTGATGCTGACGAAGAGACTGTTCCAACTGGTGAAGGTCAACCACCAGTTGCTATTGCTGCTCCGACTGGTGAAGTTCTGGAAGCACCAGTCATCAGAACAGAAGAACCAACGCCAGCAGATTCTCATCTTCCCAAATAGCTGAGAAATCACCCATCCGATGCTATTCTCGGTGATCCAGAAAGTTCTATTCAGACTCGACACGGCAGCGCGTTCCTGACTTGCTTTATTTCTCAAGAGGAACCTACTTCCATAGGAGTTGCACTACAATCTGCCGATTGGATCAATGCCATGCAAGAAGAACTTGCAGAATTCACTCGCAACAATGTTTGGGACTTGGTAGAGAGACCATCACATCAGTCAGTGATTGGCACCAAGTGGGTTTTCAAGAACAAGCGAGATGAGGATGGCATTGTAATCAGAAACAAAGCTCGTTTAGTCGCCAAAGGTTACAAACAATGTGAAGGCATCGATTTCGACGAGACCTTCGCACCAGTTGCAAGAATGGAGGCGATACGGCTGTTCCTTGCGTATGCAGCGTATCATGGTTTCACGGTATTCCAAATGGATGTGAAGAGCGCCTTCTTAAATGGCGAGCTAAAGGAGGAAGTATATGTCGAACAACCTCCAGGCTTTGAAATAGGCACCAAAGTGTACAAGCTGAGAAAGGCCCTGTATGGATTGAAACAGGCGCCCAGGGCTTGGTACGAGACGCTGTCCCAGTTCCTAATCAGTAATGGATTTAGGAAAGGAAAGATCGACAGGACTCTCTTCATCATCAAGGATGCTGATGATATGCTAATGGTGCAGATATACATCGATGACATTATATTCGGGTCAAAGAATATGTCTCTCTGTGAGAAGTTTTCTCAACTGATGCAGAACTCATTCCAGATGAGTATGATGGGCAAATTAACATACTTCCTAGGACTCCAGGTCCAGCAGTCAGCTGATGGGATTTTCATTAATCAGCGGAAGTATGCCAAGGACCTAATTCAGAAATATTGCCCAGAGAAGACTAAGGCTCTCAGAATACCGATGAGCACCAGTTGCCAGATCTTTCTTGATGAAGAAGGAGAATCAGTTGATCCTTCCAGCTACAGAGGTATTATTGGATCACTTCTCTATCTGACAGCCAGCAGACCCGACATTTCATACTCAGTCGGAGTGTGTGCCAGATATCAAGCAAATCCAAAGAAGTCACACATGGAAGCTGCTAGGAGAATAGTGAAATACCTCAAAGGAACTGAATCACTTGGATTATGGTACCCCAGGAATGATGAGCTTACACTCATTGGGTATTCAGATTCAGATTTTGCTGGATGCCGTATAGATAGAAAAAGCACCAGTGGTACGTGTCAGTTTCTAGGACACAAGCTAATCAGCTGGTTTAGCAAGAAGCAACACTCAGTTGCTACATCTACTACTGAGGCTGAATATGTTGCCGCTGCCAGTTGCTGTGCTCAAATTCTATGGATCAAGCAACAACTGGAAGACTATGAAGTGGACACTGGTTGTGTACCCATCTATTGCGACAACAACAGCGCTATGTGCATAACGAAGAATCCGGTTCATCACTCTAGGACCAAGCACATAGACATCCGACATCACTTCATACGTGATCATGTCGAGAAGAAGGATATCAGCGTAGAGTACATTAGAACTGACGATCAACTGGCTGATATCTTCACCAAACCTTTGCCAGAAGCAAAGGTTCAAGGAGTTGTGCATCAAACTCGGTCTTATGGAGATTGATGCGAGCCCTAATGTTGAGGAAGAATGAGTCCCAGCTCTCATTCTGTTCTTGATTTTCTGAAGGATGCTGATTAAGACTAAGTCCAAGCTCTTAGTCTTCATGTTTTTCTTTGTGGTAGCTCAAAACCACAGATGGTACCTACTGGCAGAACTTATTCCATAAACATCGAAGGAAATGAGTCCCAGCTCTCATTTCGATTTTGCCAGCAGACATGCACCATCAGCAGAAGAAATTGGGTCCCAGCTCCCAATTCAAGCGATGGTGAGAAGATGGATTCCTGAAAGAGAAGATTATGCGGAATGAATTGAGTCCAAGCTCTCAATTCTTTCAATCCTTCAAGTTGTCAGCAGACAACTGGTGATATATCAACGACTGGTGAAAATTGAGTCCGAGCTCTCAATTCGTCTTACTTGGGTGCCAGTCGTAAGTATCAGTTGTCAACTGGTAAGGAGGCCATGCTGACAGGGGGAAGTGTTCAACTGGCATATCCTGCTGATGACCAGTTATATTACTGATGACCAGTTGAGTCCCAGCTCTCAACTGACGATCTCTTGAAGTCCAAGAGTCGTGCTAGCTGTCGCAGAAATGGCGGGATTGTTCAAATCCTCTAGCGTGTGCGTATCTCAGAATTTAATGCGACATTTAATGCCACATTTAATGCGCACAGTGACTGCGCGGTCAAAAGGACATTTGCAACCAATCAGAGAGCGCCATGTCAGCTACACGGCGTTGCCCACGTCAGCACGATCGCCCACGTCGCCACAGGGACTCGTGCCAGCTGATGACCATCGATCCTCACTTTTGACGAATTAATCTCGTCCATCCAAACCAGCTTGGCACCAGTATAAATAGCCTTCATTCATGAACGGGAAAACTCTTATCATTCCTTCATATTTTCCGAACATATTTTCCGATTCCAAACACTTATTCCTAGAAAATATGGCATCTTCATCCCACACCGCTGCTGATAAATCTTCTTCATCCACTGAGTCCTTAGACTTACCATTAGCCGAAGCTCACATGCCTACTTTTACAGGCATTGTGAAGGAAGAAGATATTGATTATACCTATCCTTTCAGCAAGCTCGTCTCCCTGAATAAAGCAGCCACCCGCCATCGTCTCTCTCACGCACAGATTCGCACCGCCCAAGTCCAGAAGGAGAAAATCTTGAATGATAAACTGGCCGAGAAACATTTTGGCGAGGAGCTGATGGAGATGATCGACCACGAACAGCTCCGACCGTACTTGACGGCAACCCCCAGGACCTTCCACCCACATCTCGTCGCCGAGTTCTATGCTCGCGCGGTGATTGCAGACAACAGGAAGTCCTTCACCACATCGGTGTTCGGACACCTTATCACTGTCGACGCCGAGTACCTCGCCAACATATTCGGGCTGAGAAGTACTGGTGAGGAGGTGGCCACGTACTTCAAGGACGATACCGTGGAGTTCCGAAGGAGGTGGACTGAGTGGAAGAAGCCAGAAGTGACTGTCTTCAAAACTGGAATGAAGAAGTCCGAGATGCAAGATTTCTGGCAGATGGTGTGTGACATTGTAGTACGCATGCTACAATGTGAAGTCGGCTCCTATGCCGAACTGAGCCTGAAGAAATTCTCCGTGATGTGCGCGTTGGAGGACGGGATATATGGCAACTGGGCCGAGTTCATCTTCGGCCGGTTGCTGGAGAATGTAGAGAAAAACAGTACGGTGAAGGCTGAAGGCAAGTTTCTTCACGCAGTGTCTTTTGGCCTGCGCATCAGCCACATTCTGGAAGTGGAGATGGGGGATGGAGTTGACCAGGGGGAACGACTGGTCGGGTCAGACTTCATCCCAGCCACAAAGGTGAAATTACCCACCCCCGACTACAAGAAGCCACGCCGACTGAAGGGGAAGACGGCTGTGGACCCCGAAGAGTCTGTTTCTGAAGAAGATGCAGAACAGACAGGGGAGGAAGTGCCAGCGGTGGCTCTCCCACTGCCAGCTGCGGCCAAGGATGAGCTTAAAAGGAAGCTAGAGGTCGAATCTTTATTCGTCTCTATGGAAGATGCAGTGGAGAAGGCAACTGGCATACATCCACGGGCATCTGCACCAGTGCCAGCCCCCAAGCCCACTTCAAGCAAGAAACCAAGGACCCACCAGCGCCAGCAGCCACAGCCAGCTGCTGCCTATGATCCTGAGTCTGGGAAGATCTCGATACCAGTCAAGAAGTCCGTTCTTGGACTGACTGAGGAGGAGACAATAGAGAGGATGACCCGGAAGCGAAAGAGGGTTCAGACCAGGGCTCAGAAGCTGGTGGAGCAAGCGAAGAAGGAGCAACAAGCCTCCATTGTAAGGAAGAAACAGGCGCAGGCAAGGCTGAAGGCCTTGGCCGACCAGCGAAAAAGAGAGGCTGAACTGGCAGCCCGCGATGAAGCCTTTGCAAAGGTGCAGGCTGAGCATGAGGCCAGACGTCAGGCGCAACTGGCGGAGCAGGTGCACCAGGTGGCCAAAGGCAAATGGGAAGTTGCCCCAACTACAAGTGCAAGGCCACCAGCACCAGCTCCAGGCCAGATCTTATCCGAAGAATCATTTACACGCCTGATAGTCATGGGTGCTGATGAAGATGTACTATCCCTTGTGGATAAGTACCAGGAGGAGGAGGAGGTCGCTGAAGTCCCTCCACCCGCGCAAGGGGGTGGTGGAGGTGAAGAAGACCCACTGGCCGCGCACGGGGGTGCCAGTGGAGGAGTTGAGGAGCGGGCGACCACCCCGGAAAAACTGGCGAGTTTTTCGGACATGAGCTCAGATTCTGAGGATGCAGAGGAGCCAAGGGCTGAGGAGCCAGCTGCTCCAGCTGAGGAGGTGACACATTACTCCATGGTGCAGAGGATGGAGCCCAGGGATCTATTCCCCAATTTTGAAGATGAGGCTCGTCGTCCTGCCAGTCGCCCAAAATCGTCAGAAGTATCATCCTCTGGGCGACCAGCAGCATCCTCGCCAGCGCCAGCACGTCATGTGCGCGCAGAAAGGAGGTCATACTTGCTCTGTATCCACGAGCATCAACTGATTGATGAAGACTCCTTCCAATCACGAGTGACAGGAGTACATCGGTGGGAGCACCGCGGGGCAATGGCGTTTCAAGATTCACGAGTGCCTTAGCCATCAGCATTCAATATCATCCCCATCAGCGGACTCCCCCACCAGTCGGTATACGCTTCGAGGATCTATGACTGGTGTCTGCCCCTGCAGCCGATGGAGTACTTCAATTCCACTCTCTATGAGTATGATGAAAACATCACGGCGGAGGTGGAAAATGCTGTCAATGACGAGATGATAACCAGCTACCGAAGACTGTGGAGGGTGAATCCGGAACTATGTTTGGAGTTCCGGAGGTGGAGGATTTTCGACCTATGCCAGCGCCAGCTGACAGTAGAGAAGCGCGCTGTTCTGTATGCCAGGCTAGGGCTTGGTTACTGGAGATCAGAGGAGGCGTGGGCGAATGCATTCATGGATTCTGATCCTGAAATGCACCAGCAGCTGTCTACCAGGCGAATCAGGCACCGTTTGAAGAAAATTGCAGAATTCAGACAGCTGACTGGGACTTCCGACCTCCCTAGGCCAAAAATGGTTAAGTTGCCATTCCTCCAGTTCCAGCCCACCAGCCGTGGATACCAGCTGATCTACGCACTCCGCCGCTTGAAGGTTCTCACCGCTCTCCCCCGGATCCCTCCATATTTTACCATTTTCTTTGATATGGCTGCCAGCGCTCTGCTGGTAGACCACATTGTGGAGGAGGATCCTACCCGTAGTTGGTGGCTGACCACTGCCGTCCCTAATGTTCCGATCGTAATGGGCGACCTTGTCCCTTATAATGAGGACTGGCAGCTGGTGGACTTCACAGCACCACCTATTTTTGAACAAGGCCCGCCAGCACCAGCCGCGGTGCCAGCGGAGGAGCCAGCAGCAGCTGCAGTGCCAGCGGAGGAGCCAGCCCCAATGGAGATATCAGCTGAATCTGAACCAGCAACGGCTCCTACCGCACCTGATGAGCCCTCCTCTTCCACTGAAGTTTCAGCGCAGCCAATCTCTGAAATTCATCCTCCTGCGCAACTCCTTGCTTACATTGATGCCAGGATGGATCAGCGCTTCGCCACTTTCCAAGCTGATGTAACGCAACAAATGGAGTCCGTCACCGCCAGTGTCACCACCTTTTTGGCGCGGATCCAAGAGGGGGAAAGTGCGCGAGCACGGGCTGAAGAGGAGAGGGCCAAAATTGCTGAGGAAGAGAGACGCCTCGCAGCCGAAGAGAGAAGGATTGCTGCAGAATGGAGACAGAAGAGAGAGGAAGACATGGCTGCTCTTACTGCGATCCTGAGGTCCTTAACCGGTGGTCGAACTCAGACACCAGGATCATCCTCTAAGCCATAGTCTAATCTCTTTATGTTTTGTAAGTAAAACTGTTAGACTAGTCAGTTACCATTCATTGTACATGTAATTGCAATATCTCTAATGGAATGATTAACTGACAAGTTGATGACAATCTCTTATTGTCCAACAATTGTCTAAGTTTATACTTACCAGCTGAATTTACACATCCAGTGTAATCAGCACCAGCACTCATCTTGCATGTTAAACTTATTTACATGCTTATTTGCTCTGATCTTAATTTCTATATTTTTAAACGAGCAATATCTTTCCTTGGTTGAGGGGGAAGATTTCTTTTAGTTAGAGCTGATGTTGAGGAAGTAATTTCATGGGTTTAGATCTGATAGGTTCTACTTGTAAAACCCTGAAATCCTTTGTAACTTTCCTCATCAGCTGAGTGCTCGCTGGTTAGGCTTTGATCGCACCAAAAAGGGGGAAATTGTTGGGAAATCTGTCTAAGGTTTCCTTTCCCAGTAGCTTAATTGTTTAGATTATAGTTTTGGTGGATCAAATCCTAAGTCCTACCAGCGTCAGTTGTCTCTACATAGCTCTAGTCTCAAATGTAAAGTCCTGTTTAGGCTTTTGAGTTGTAAGTCGCAGCTGATCAAGACTCATGCTGACACTGTTCACCAGCATGAGAAGAGCTTACCACTGGCTACTGTTCACCAGTTGGGAAAAGTCTCATCAGCAGTCGGCTGACAAAGACTCACGCTGACACTGTTCACCAGCGGTGAGAAGTGCATATGACTGGCTACTGTTCACCAGTTGGGAAGGGTTTCATCAGCAGGCGGCTGACAAACCTTACCAGGAGAATGCGTGTTCCTTACACTATTCACCAGCGGTGATTTCACCAGTCATGGGAGATTCCGAGAAGAGTTAACATCTAGAGATTTGGTAGACTTTGATGATGCCAGGGCAAGTCACCAGCAGAGACTGCCAGCACAAGATCACCAGTATGATCTACCAGTCAGATGTTACCAGCAGAATTCCAGATTCTCTCTCCCAGAGTCGTAGAGACAAAAAGAAGATTCGTCGAGGAATTAACTGACAGGGTATGACTTTAAGGAGGATACCTTAAAGTCCATCAGTTACGAGACACCAGTCTCGATTCCTCGTACTGACGAATAGTGCCGTTCTGACATAAAGAGATCAATGTCAGATAAAGCGGACAAAAGTATGGCACTTTCCGGAAAAACATACCTGCCGCCGTCAGAAGGACATGCGTGGACAGAGACCTTTTCCGGATGTGTCCAAACGGCTAGGAGATTTGAATGGGATCCCGCGTCTATAAATACCTCGGATCCATCAACATTCAATACTCTTCTCTCTCGCTCAACTACCGAAAGTCTGAAACTTTATTGCAAGCAAGCAGAACACTTTCGAGGCCTTTCTAAAGGCTATCCGTGTGTTGATTTGTCAAACACGAGACTTCAAGCTTCCAGCTTGTAAGTTACTGATCTCTTTGGTGCTCTTTCTCTTCCGAGGAAGTTCACAGCAGCTCTTGTGCCAGCCAGCACTTGAGTTATCACGGGCTATTTGCCGTATTGAGAAGATACGTTCTTGGGAGAACTAAACACCCAAATCGCTGTGGAGGTTGAAGTGACGTGCTCGCACTCCATCAGCAGAAGAGAGCTGAAGAGGAAACCAGGACCGGGAGCGGTTGATCTAGTGAACTGGTGGACAAGGCATTCACCAGCTAGAGATAGATCGTAGGCAACCTGTAACCGATTGCTCATAGTGATATTTCCAGTGCTTCGACTGGAGAGTGGACGTAGATTGATTGATCGAACCACTATAAATCCTTTTGTCATTTATCAGTTTTCTGCTTTACATTCTGATTTAAAACCCAGCACTCAAGTGCTGGTGTATGTTCTGAAACTGATATAATTGTGCAAACTTGGCTAAAATATTCTAAGTATTATTTCACCAGCTGACCAGCTGTCAGCTGCATACTTAGTAACCAGCACCAGCTGACCAGGTGCCAGTTGTCAGCTGTGTGCTAGTAGCGTGCAAAGAAATCAATTAACTTTACTTTATTTCCGCTGTGTATTGAAACGTGTTTAAACTCTGATAAACCGGGACCAACATATCCCGATTTAAATGTATTTTATCATTCGAATTTTTTATTTCTTTAAATAAAAAATTCGATATATATCTCAAACACCGAAATCCATCTCAATTTACCGAAATATATCCCGATTTAAATGTATTTTATCATTCGAATTTTTTATTTCTTTAAATAAAAAATTCGATATATATCTCAAACACCAAAATCCATCTCAATTTACCGAAAAATATCCCTTGAAATATATCCCGATTTAAATGTATTTTATCATTCGAATTTTTTATTTTTTTTTAAATAAAAAATTCGAAATATATCTCAAACACCGAAATCCATCTCAATTTACCGAAATATATCCCTTGAAATATATCCCAATTTAAAAGTATTTTATCATTCGAATTAATAATTTTTTTAAATAAAAAATTCGAAATATATCTCAAACACCGAAATCCATCTCAATTTAGCGAAATATATCCCTTGAAATATATCCCAATTTAAGAGTATTTTATCATTCGAATTTTTTATTTTTTTAAAATAAAAAATTCGAAATATATCTCAAACACCGAAATCCATCTCAATTTACCGAAATATATCCCATGAAATATATCCCGAATTAAATGTATTTTATCATTCGAATTTTTTAAATAAAAAATTCGAACCAATTTTTTTCGAAATATGAACTCAAATTCAAAATTAAAAATATTTAGCATTACACAAATCCAACGATATCAAATATCCAAAATATCCAAATTACAAAAATATAAAATTCAAATCAAAATAAAATGTCAATATGCTACACTAGAATTAATTGTCATCATATGACAAGTCAAAAATCGAACGAGCCATATGCATCCTATATTTTACATCCATATCTTCCCTTTCACACCAGTATGCATTAGGTCTTCCACATATCATCTGGTCCATGTGAATGCAAGCATAAATAGCTTCACTCGATGCTTCGTAAGCACTGAAATTTTTTGTAAAATCGAGTGCCATTGGACCATCAATTTCTGACATGCCTAATTTGTTAACATCCCAATAATTGCTGGCACGTAGAAACTTGTAGAAATTATCTGTGATGCGCCTTACACCATCTGCTCTATACCGCATCATAACTGGACTTAGTCTGTTCAAGAGGGGATCATATATGTGACAACTCCAAGTACTCAAGTCAATCCTCAGACAGACCCAATGCTCTCCAACTTGAACAGGAGATGAACTTTAAAAAAAAAAGGCGATTCAATTTTTTTCAAATAATTTAAAAATTGAATTAAATTGATTAAAACACTTACAATTGAAGCTGTGTACCATGATCGAGAACTTGGATTATCTTCTCCCTTGATGAACTTCAGTAACTCCAGGGAAACGGTGGGGACTTTAGATCGAGGAGTTTGATTTACAGGATAGGACTTCGTGAACAAAAACTGTAAAAAACATAAGTCAAATTAAAATTAAATTCGAAATAAGTAAAGTACCAAATAAAAAGCTTAATTTAAATTATTAAATTCGAACCTGGAATCTCGGGCTAACAAGTCGAACCCAATCTGGATTACACGTACATGAAACATGCTTATTCTTCGTAATTAACTTCATGTTCAGGGCATCGACATAAAGCTCCACAGTCTCAATCCCAATTTTTGTGTTGAGGTCTTCGAGTTTTTCAAAAAATAACTGGTTCATCTTCATGCCATTTGTCTGTGAAACCCGAACCTGATTATCGCCTGACTCTCTGTATTGACGATAATTTATCATCACTTCCTTATTCACGCCTATAGGCCCACACTTTTTGTACTTGCGCTCGATTCCCTCATCACCATAAACACTGGATGACTGCAATTTTATAAAAAAATAATCAACATAAAGAGAACATCAAATAAATCAAACAATTGATTTAAATTATACCTCTTCACTCCAAGTCGAAGGCTGAGGCTGGGAAGTAGTAGCATCAGATTACCGGCATGAATGAATAGCTTCATTAACGTACTCCTTAATTTTTGAATTGAATCCAGGTACCAGCTCATCAAATATGAATTGCTTCACTCGAGCAAATAGCTTATCATCTCTCTCTTGCCTCCGAGCTTCCCCGCCGGAAGATGAATCCGAGGGCTGCCTACCACTCCTCTTCCTCCTCCTCCTCACTAGCTGTGTCTCTGGCTCGAACTCAGGGTTCTCAGTCTCAAGCTCAGGAAACTCGCTCTCAAACTGAGGCTGCTCTTCCTCATTCACCTCTACATTTACCATTTATCTGTCTCCATGTCATGCCTCACTGTTAATGACATTCTCAATGTCATGCTCATTGTGGGCTTCATCACCAGTCTCAACTAATATATCTACCCTATTAGTGTGTGTTGAGGTTTCATTTTCTTCATCATCACCTTCATGATCGATCAAGTGGCCTTGACTGTGGAATGAACGCTGTGACGATAAGGGGCCCACATATTTCACACCCATGATGCCCGATCCTTGTGAAGATCGCCAATAGAGAGTATTTTTTTCAGATTCAGAAGGAGGTAGGTCACTTAAAACAATTAGCTGCAAGTGTGAAATAAAATAAGATAACATAACATAAAATAATGAATTTAAAACAAATATACACACTCACATAGATGTATATTACCTGTTGAGAAAAAAAGGCTACCCAATCTTTGATACTAACTCTTTTAAAACACCACTTCAACATACGTGGCTGGGCATTGCAGTCTACTATCTTAGCACAAGTCTGCCCCAATTGTGGAATCACCTCATATGCCAAAAACTAAAAACATAATTAAACAAAAATTAAATATTATATTTCAATCATTTAGTAATTTATCAAATGGTGAAGAGTTGGATTTTCATACCTGTAGTACCCAGAACGGTCCAGGAAGATGATAGCCTCTCTCAGCACTATTCTTACTAGTAGGTACATGCGTACTATAATACAAAAGTGCTTTGTATGTGTATGCACCCCATGGAAATTCGTTCCATGCATCTAAATCTTCACTAAAGACATATATCCAATTTTCTATTTTTCTCTTATTAGTGTATCCCAACCCAACAAACCAAAATGCTAAAATGTTAGCAACCCTAAGGTACAAATGCCTATGGGTAGTATCAACATTTTTGCATTCAAATCGCTCCAAGAGCTATTTCCCACTTAGTTTTTGCCCCCCACAAAAGACTCGAAAAATAGTACTAACATCTAAAGAATGCTTAGCAGTAGGATCAAAACGAGAACTACCAAATCGAAAACCACTAATAATAGAAAATTCACTCGGTGAAAACAAGAGATCCCGGCCACCTACTCGGAACCTTAACACATCAGCATTATTTGATTGAATTTGATGAGTAAAAAGTTCGAATAAAGACTGAGAAGAACTAAGACCAATCTCAGCCCAACCCAATAAATGATCGAAAACCCCGTTCCTAAACTCGTCAACTAATGCTTGTTCTCCAACAGAAAATAATGTCTTATTAATTGTATCTAGGACTTTACATTTATAGAAGAAATTAGTCTTGGCCTTGCATCTATGAAGATCATATCTTATCTACTGTGGCTGCAAATTTTACAAAATTTTCTCATGATTACGTGTTTTTCTCTAATTCTAAAAACAAATGAACAACATTCACAAAACCAAACAAAACCATATATTGAGCCGCACATTCACATTACCAAACTAAAACATATAAACATGAATTCATGCATGTGTATTATTGCCGATAATTTTTTAAAAAAATTCTAGCATATATTCTGTTACGAATTGGACGACTAAATGGTCAAACACAAACAAGAACACACCGATATACGTGGTTCGGCAATTGCCTACATCCACGGAGGGTTACACTATGATTTTATTGCTGGACGAAATTGGCTACAAGATTACATACAGAAACTCAGAACATCTCTGCAACTCTCTCTCTAAACTGAATCAGCGAAGAAGATGAACTAACAGACTCTCTAACTGTAACAGAATTCACCTTCATCAACAGATATATTCTTTCTCCCAACTAACTTCCCAGATCTCAACATGTGTCATCAATCTATCTGGTTACTTATAAAAACGTAACCTCCAGAAATACAACTTCAACTTCTCACCACTCAGACACAAACTAACTTCACAACACTTCAACAAATCAGAACTCCAACAAGCACAAACTTCAACATGCATGAAACTCTAACATGCATGAAGTCACACCACTTCAAATCTCCCTCCTGACTTCATGTATGCCCGAATCACCAAACATATCCATCACAGTATTTCCCTCAAGCCAGTTCCATTACAGAACGCACAAGCTGACTACAGGAATCAGCAAACTCCCATTAGTTCCAAGCAATATTGAAACTTGTAGGGTTTATCTGTGAACCGAATCACCAAAACCAAACTGAACCAGATCGATTTATGGATATTGTGCATAATTGAAATCATCATAAATCCTAGCATGCTCCTATGAATTTAATAACCAGAATTGTGGATTGGGGAATTTACCGTAATTCCGTTGAGAATTAATACTGACCTACCCCTTTATTACCACGTTATGAGAACGGGCTGCATTAATTGAGAATCCCCATATTTAAGGTTACCGGACATCCATTAATTAATCGGAGCCTCTGACAAGCTCTAACTACGACTAATTAATATCTTATAATTCTTGAGTAGTACCACTCAAACCTTATCACTCGTGCCTGAACTCAATCAGCCTGCAGGACTTTGGCACGATGAATGTCATTTAGCTCCTCAGGGAATATCCCCATCCTATTACTCGGATATGGTTACCTAAACCTAGTCTCAAGCGGTACTACACGAACTGCTGTTACCCAAGATGCGGATTTACGAGCACGTTACTTAGGCTCTCCACCATGGCAAGTCAAAGCAACAGTCAACCCGTGCAAACCCCTGAACCTTCGTTAGGGTTTGGACTCAATCAATATAACGAGATCTTGTATTCGCTGATGTCAGACAGACGAATACATCTCAATGTGGTCCATCAATACGCCACCTCTGCGTACCAGCATGTCAAGTAACCAAGACAGATTACTTATTCCGACAATGCCGCAGCCATCCGAACAGACGTATCCTCATACGCTGTCTCGGCTATGATCAGATTTATGTCTCACTAGGTCAAGTGATCATACTGTCTTCTGCGATCTACAACACGCCGTATAATCGTCCCTATCGGTGAGATAAGAGGATACCATTGTTCATACATGTAAGATTGTTAACAGATAGGAGAAATAAACCGTTGTATACTCATTATAATAAATGCTTTCAGCATACAAAACCCATCAAAACTTTGATCGTGGAATCACCTTTGTTAGAGCATCAGCAACATTACGATCCGTTGACACTATCTCCAACCTTATCTCTCCTTTATCAACTATATCTCTCACAAAATGATACTTGACATCAATGTGTTTGGATCTGTCATGGAATACTAGATGTTTTGATAGATACAACGCACTTCGACTGTCACAAAGTATGCTCACAACCTTTTGTTTCAGACCTAGCTCATGTATAATTCCTTTGAGCCACAACGCTTCCTTAATAGCTTCTGTTACTGCCATGAATTTAGCCTCGGTTGTTGAGAGAGCTACAACCGATTGAAGTCTTGACTTCCAAGTAATGGCAGCACCCCAAAGATTAAACACAAAGCCAGTCTGAGACCTCCTTGTGTCCACACTCGCTGTAAAATCAGAATCAACAAACCCCATAGGAGCATCTGATTATGAGTTTTCCTTTCTTTCAAACACCAAGCCAAGATGTAAAGTACCTTTAAGATACCTCAAGATTCCCATCAGAGCATTCCAGTGATCTCTTCCAGGACATGACATGAATCTACTTGTCATGCTAATCGAGTAACATATATCAGGCCTTGTACATATCATCATGTACATCAAACTGCCTACTAAACTTGCATAAGGTATTTGATCCATATACCTCATCTCTTCTTCAGTATTTGGCTTCATTGCTTCACTCAATTTTGTGTGTGCACTCAGAGGTAATGCAAAAGATCTATGTTGTCTCATGCCAAACTTTTCAATAACCTTGAGTAAGTATTCTTCCTGCTGTAGCTTTAATCTCCCAGCTGATCTTTCCCTCGGAATGTCCATCCCCAAGATCCTAGATGTTTCACCTAGATCTTTCATGTCAAACTCTGCCTTCAAGTCAGCTTTGACTTGCTTGATATCAGATATATGCTTCCCTGCTAGAAGCATATCATCTACATATAAGAGTAAGTACACCAAACTAGAATCACAACCTTGCTTCAGGTAGACACACTTGTCAAACTTAGACCTGTTGAAGCCAATCTTTAACATATGAGCATCAAACCGTTTGTTCCACTATCTCGGACTTTGTTTCAGCCCATAGAGTGATTTCTGCAGCAAACATACTTGATCTTCCTTTCCAGGTTCAGCAAACCCGGGCGGCTGATCCATATAAATGATTTCCTCTAATTCACCATGTAGGAAGGTCGTTTTAACATCCAACTGATGTAGCTCAAGATCAAACTGTACTACAATAGCTAATAGGATCCTAATTGAGCAATGTTTGACAACAGGTGAGAATACCTCACTGTAATCCACTCCCTCCTTTTGGGTAAAGCCTTTTGCAACTAATCTTGCCTTGTATCTCACTTGTGATGGATCTGACTTCTCAATCTTTCTTTTGAACACCCATTTGCAACCAACTACTGACTGAAACTTTGGTTTATCTGCAAGGATCCATGATTCATTCTTTCTTAGTGATTGCATCTCTTCAATCATAGCTTCTTGCCACAATGTACACTCTGAACTTGTGCATGCTTCTTCAAATGTCTTTGGCTCTGTATCTTGCAGCTTCTCTGCAATATTTAGGCTTAGAAAAATCCCATCTGCTTCTGAAAATCTTCTAGGAGGATGGATCTCCCTCCTCACTCTGTCTCTTGCCAACCAGTAATTTGTAAGAAATGGTTGTCTGTTGGTGTCAGACTTCTCTGTACCAGAAGTTTCAGGTTTTTGTCTTCAACTTCAGGTTCATCCTTAACATTCTTGAAATCATGAGTTGTTTCAGATGCTTCTTCAGATATTATTCCCTTATCTTTCTTATGCAAATAAGGCATCATCAACTCATTAAATGTAACATCCCGGCTAGTAATGACCTTTTGTTGGTTTGGCTCTATGCACCATAACCTATATCCTTTTGTACCAGAAGGATAGCCAAGCATAATGCTCTTCAAAGCTCTGGGAGCTGACTTATCTTGCCTAGTATGAACATAAGCAAGACAACCGAAGGGTCTCAAATAAGAGTAATATGGTTTCCTGCAATACCACAACTCATCTGGAGTTTTGAGCTCCAAGGCAGTTGAGGGTGACTTGTTTATCAAGTGACAGGCTGTAGCCAAAGCCTCACCCCAAAACCGCTTCGACAAACCAGATCCAAGCAACTAACACCTCACCCTTTCCAAAAGGGTTCTATTCATTCTTTCAACCACTCCATTTTGTTGTGGGTTGTATGGTGTGGTTTTATGTCTCTTAATTCCCTTTTGTCTGCAAAAGGAATCACACTCTTCACTCAGGAATTCCATGCCATTATCAGTTCTTAGGCATTTTATCTTCCTTCCCTTTTCATTTTCAACTAGATATGTCCACTCCTTGAATTTCTGAGCAGCTTCATCTTTTGTTTTCACAATGTGTACCCACACTCTCCTGCTGTAATCATCAATGATGGACAGAAAGTATCTTCCTCCACCAAGAGTTTCTGTCCTAGATGGCCCCCACAAATCAGCATGTATGTAGTCTAAAGGTTGGCTGCTTCTCCTTTGACTTGGTTTGAATGGAACTTCTTGCTTTTGGCTAATATGCACTCCTCATAGCTGCTAAGATCATGTTCATGTTGGGATTGTATACAGAAAGCATAAATGATTAAGTGTTTTGTATA
>JAPKLW010005366.1:0-21353 GCA_026898455.1 Plectranthus barbatus
GACTGTAACTCGCCTCTTGTTGGGAAGGCTAGAAGGGGGTGTTACAGGTGGCGCCGCCCCTGGGCGTAGGTAGGATTACTCACTGTGGTAGTGGATTGTTGAAGGTTATAGAGAATGTGGCAAGAGTTTTGATGATGTAGAAATAAAAAATAAACAAAAAATTAAAAGATGATACTCACTCTGCAACTTGCTACATCTCAACAAAATAAATAAAGTGGTCCAACCAAAAGTAGAAGTTGTCAAGTGTGAGTTTATGATTGGATGATTATATATTATGTATTTTATTTTTAAATTGTAATAAAAATATATATAAAATTTATATCAAAATTCATCATTTTTCCTCTATAAAATATTGATGTATTTTCACAAATATTTATGTAGTCATTTTATTTATAATATCTTTTAATTGTATATATGAATTTAAATTATAATTTTTTATATTTTGTAGATTTATAAAAATTGAATTAAAATTAATATAGATAATATATATTAATAAAATAAAGTAAAAATAAAATAAATTGTGGGTTGTTGAAAGTCATTATAGTGAGTAAAAATTAAATTATGTTGTTGGTTGTATATGTGGAGAAGAAAGAAAATACGTTGTGTTGAGTTGTTGAGGTTATTGTAGTGGACTAGCCACTTTAATTGGATTGTTGTGGGTTGTAAGCCTACACGTAAAATTAGGTGTAATTAAAAAAAATAATGAAGTCAAAAGCATCAACAACCGATGCTATGCTGCAACTTCCAACAATTTCCTACAACCCAAATAAAAAGGTAGGTGGTCCAACCAGAAGCTGTCTGGTTTGATGTATATAACTTAATTTATATTATAAATAAAACATATAATTAATATATAGATATATTATATCATAATTCATCTTTTTTTCCTCTATAAATAGAGCCTAATATTGATGTATATTCACAAACAAATCAAATCTCTTCTTTTGCTTACATTACTTTTAAAATCATCTGAGCTTAAAATTATGGATCCAAATAAATAATATATTTTGTAGATATAAATAATAATTAGTATAAATAAATAATATATGTTAATAAAATAGATTGTAGGTTGTATGAAAGTCATTGTAGTGAGTAAAAATTAAATTATGTTGTGAGTTGTATACGTGGAGGTGAAAGAAATTGAAAAGGTTAGGTTGTCTTGAATTGTTGTAGTGGATTATATGTGGGTAGGGCCCGTTAAATCGTGTTAAAAAGTAGATTAAAATTTAATTATTTCAGCTCAACAAAAATTTAATCAAAATAATTCCGGATTGAATAATCCCTAGCCCAAATATGCAAATATAATACAAATTATGCATGTTTGTTCTAATTTAGTAAAAACATTCAATATGTTCAATTAAATAGTGAAACAATTATAAATTATGCAAACTTTGTTTTCGATAATAGAAACCTGATTGAATTTGTCAAGATTTCATGTCATTAAATAAAATGATGCGTATATTCTAAATGAAATTAGTAATAGTACGAATTTTCGGTGAATCTAGTTAGTTATTCATTATCGAAAAAAACTTGTCAAATATTTGTATAATTTACAATAATTTGATTATTTAATTGAAAAGGCTGATAGTTTGTACTTGTTAGGAATAAGATAGTTTTGATTTTGTGAGAAACCTTTAGTCAGATAATCTATGTAAAGAGTTGATTCAGATTGAATTGAAAAATAATGTATCTGTAGATTCTAAGTGTTGAAATAGTTTAGGTCCGGTCAGTTGAAGACTTGATGGCACAAAGAACTGAGTAGAAAGATAATTCAATTCAAGTGATGTCCATAACTGACCAGTTCGCAGTAATGAGAGGAAAATGGAATCTCAAGACCAGTTAAGCATTTCAGTTGAGACACATCAATTAGGTTGTCACATCAGATAGAACAAAACTATAGGGATGTACGACTTAGTCCACCAACATTCACCTGCAAAAGGTCGGAATCCTTTCAATTTTATCTCATTGGCATAATTAAAAAATTTGTGGAGTCTATAAATACTCCAATCAAATTCAAAGAGCAACATGTTGAACTAAGATACATATGAAATGATAGAGAAAAACAAATATACATACAAGAGAATACGCTTTCATCACTGAGAAATCTCTAAGTTCTTTGAGTTCCTCCAAGCATTCTTGCTCGAGATCACAGTATTATTTGGACACGAGATTAAAGAAGTCAACAACTGTTTTACAATGTCGACTTCAATAAAAGAAGATTGCTGACTCAGGAAAAGTTAATAAAATTACTAATTGTTACTTTTTTGATGTTGAGAAGTAAGTGTTTCAAAACTCAACACGTCAAAAGAACGGAGGTTATCGCTCACATTAGAGCACTATGGATAGTAGAATTTTTAGGAGAAAGAGCCTAATGATTGGAGTTTGTGGTAAAGCTCAACTGATTAGTGTCAAAGCGATTAAGCTGTGGAGATTTAATCAATTGTGTGAATAACAATGATTTCCTTCCAATGAGAAGAATAGTAAATGTAGGGTTTGAGATCCTAAACCACTATAATTGATTGTGTTTTTCTCTCTTACTAATAATGCATTAATTTAAACCCGCACACCAAGAAGTCCGTGGGGAAGCTCGAACTCATGACTTCTTGGTCGCAGACAATGTGTTTTCGCCACTACACCCCGATCAAGGGATGTATTACTATTTTTTCCTTATGCACTTCACTAACTCTTTGAATCCCAACAATGATCACAGTTGTTGAAGTATAATCGGAACTTGCTCTCTATAATGCTCGACCTTACAACTTTCACAATACTTGTAACTGATATTAGGCCCACCCAATTATACTCGCTTCCACACTATTCTTTATTTGTCGTAATCTTGCACACTCTGATATTTTATTGTTTAAGACATAAATCGCTACATCTGAGACCATGAGTACTGTTGGGGTCACGGGCCAAAATGCCCAATCTAAAGGCCCACCAAGACACAAGCCCAATTAGACACGACCTGCTCGGGCAAGAGACAGCTCGACAGCGAGCTACCAGGCCGAGATGATAATTCACCAAAGAAAGGGGCATCCCAAAAGCAGGTCGACCAACCAAAAACCATTCTAGTCGAACTACACAATAGTCAAAAGGTGATCTAGATAAGGGTGTGGCAATTTCAGAGGTCGCTAATGGTAGAGACATTGCAACAACCCCAAACCCGCAACCACTCGGACGGATGCCTTGGAAACCCTAGAATGCTATTAAACTCTATAAGTTGGAAATCGACACCTAGTTTCTTAGTCCGCTATCTATTTACTTATTGATTATTGTATTCACAACCAAGCTATTAGTTGCACTTCGCCGGAGCCTGCATATTCTTGTTTGGTTTAAATTAGTGATTTGACTCTGCTTGCCTTTTTTTACTTGATTTTACGTTATTATTACCTGCCCTATTCATTTAAGTTCCATACATTACTTATCTTATATTTGCATCGTGTTGTTTCGTCCTTCTTATTCATATTGTCATTTATTATTGGTTGTTTTCTTTAATTTCGAACTATTCGGATCGATAGTTTGTGGGGCTCCATATTTGTACGAACTGAACCTCAATAATTTGGCACCCACCGTAGAGCCCTAAGAACAACTGCTTTAACATTATTTGCAGGGGATGACCGACGACACCAACAAGACCACTGACGATACTAGAAGGATAGCTTCGCCTCCAGGCATTGGGTGAGGAGCTCCACCTCGGAGCATTGGGCGAGGAGCGCCACAACCAGGCACCAGAAGAGGTCCACTACCTCTAGACGCCAGCAGTTCGTGGGATGTCATCTTGAGGTCGCTAAACATAACTCCGCTCAGCGAGATAAAAGATTCTTCCCCCTCCACCATCCAATATGTCCGACCCAAACATCGCGAGCCAAATGTAGGCCGCAAAAGTGAAAATGGCAAGAATGAGCAAACAGATAGAGGTACTGGCAGGGAGACACAAGACGCTATAAAGGGAAAATAAATAATTGCAGGCTTACACTAACACCCGACCAATCATCGAGGAGTCGGGGAGTACGGAGACTACGAGGTAACCTCCTCCCAGGAATTTGCAGGATGAATTCAATCAAGTGAGCGAGGATGACAAAGACCTGGCCACACCGCGAACTCCTCTTCATGGTTGCATGTTATACGAAGGAAGAAACCAGAATCCCGTGGGCAATAATACGCCACCCGCTCTGACCCAACTGGAGTGTCAGCTCAAACAGAAGTTAAGTTACTTCGAATTGCTGATAGCATGGATTCCTGGCCTTCCCCCTCCTGAGAAGACCATCCGAAGGGAAAGCTACGCCGAGTCGCCGTTTTCACAACAAATCACAAAGACCGAACTGCCCACACACTTCACTCCAGCGAGCTTCACGCTCTACGATGGCACCTCAGACCCTAAAAACCACATTGAAGTATACAAACAGAAGATGTTCATCGCGACCATACCAATCGCTCAACGGGAGGCTTGCATGTGAAGAGCTTCAGCACAAGTCTCATTGGCCCGACCCTCTAGTGGTTCATCAATCTGCCAAGAGGCTTGATATCCACTTTCGCCGAACTGCACCAACTGTTCTGGCATCAATATTCGAGTAGTCAGTGAAGGAATTATACCATGAACCATAATTCACATAATTCAACTAAACCAAGGAACTTTGTGGATATCTAAATAATTGTCATACATCAATTATTCCCTAGCATGCTCCTATTTAATAAATAAATTGCCATGCAGATGTTTATCGGATAACCTGACATCCGTAGTGTCTGTATATCTGCTCACGTAGGGATTGAAACCTTTGAATCCTTCTGCTCCATATTTAATCCTGCGGAATAAATATTAAATATTTTGATTTTAATTGAATAATTAAAATCAAACTTAGAGAGAGAAGAAAAAGATCCTCCAGATTTGATCTTTTAATCTGTATCCCACCTCCGATTCGAAAATCTGGTTAAGATTCCCTTTGGATTCTGTGCCTATCGAGAAGCAAAATTTCCTCCTCTTTCTCTGATCAATGTCGCCTATTGCAGCTCCCAAAGATTGGTTTTGCTACTTAGCAACTTATGATCTTGTGGTGTGTTGAGATCCAAGAACCTGAGGGGTATTTATAGGAAATTCTAATCCCTAATAGGCTTGAGCTTTTCATAGGCCAGACCAGGGACTAATATGTAAATACTCCCTCCGTCCCATTAGATTAGTCCATTTTGGTTTCGACACATAAATCAATATTTTGTGAGTGTAGTGGAATTAATATTTTATTGATGTGAGGAGAATTTTTTTTTTTCATTTTAGGAAAGTGGACTAATCTGGTGGGACAGACGAAAATGGAAATATGGACTAATCTGGCGGGATGGAGGGAGTAATAAGTAGGGCCTATGAATTAATTAATTCTCATATTCAATCCATAATATAATTAATTAATATTGATTCTTGCCTCCAAAGAATCAATACTGACCTACCCATTTATTACCACGTTATGAGGAACGGGTTGCATAGGCTCGATATATCCCTATATTTAAGGTTACAGACATTTATTAATTACTTTGAGCTCTGTCAAGTGATAGCGCGTTTCGCAACGCGCTATAGCTGCAAGTGTACAGACCACTGCAGAGGGCAAGTAATAAATTATCGAACTCAAGGACTGCAGGCTCGAAACACAACCAAGCACTAAAACATAGATATCTTACTACTATCTAGGCGAATCGTAAAAGGATTGGTTTATCTAAACTAATTGATTTTAAGCAATGATAAAATAAAAAGATTTAATTAACGATTTTTGAAAACAATGAGAAAATAGGATTCCAGGGCAATCCACTTTGAATATTAAACAAACAACGTTTTCATGCAATTCAATCCCAATTTAATTTCCAATGATGTGAGCAATCGCGAAAATGTTATCAGGTGATCCTCTCGGATTCTAAACCATAACATGGAAATAAAATACCTAGTGACTCCTCTCGGATGCGCAAAAGGAATTTTACTCTCGATAAAAACCTTAGATTCAAAACCCTTTAAAAGTTCAAATTCCTCTCGGATAATTGTTCTAATAAATCTGATTAATTTGCGTCTTAATTGACAACCTAGACCTCTCGGTTCAAAAACTATCGATTCAAATCACAATTAATGATCAGTTAATGCAATTATTGAAAATCCAAATTAAATCAGAACATCAGAGGAAAAGGAACATTAAATTTGCATAAAATGTTGAATGAATAAATACAAAGCTTCAAAACCCTAGAATCCAAAAAGGAATTTAGCCAGACATTCTAAATCCTAGAAAAACAAAGGAATGAAGAGTCATAAAAACAGGAAAAGGAAATTAAAAACCCGTAGTCTTCAATCTTCGAATCCTGGCATGCTCTTCAAGTTCCCCTTGAATTTCTGTAGAAAAACTCTATTCTCTAGCCTTAGGAATTTTGAAAATAAAATCTGGAACGTAGTAGGGTGGTAGGGAACGATGGATGGATGGAAGGAAGGAAGGACGTTTCTTGGCTTTTTGAACTCCTATTTATAGATTAGGATTTTAATCTTCAGTGCATGCCAACATGATCAGTTCCTCAAATGCTTGCTCAATCATCTCATTTAATCCTCAAAATGCGTCTAAACTGTGCAAATCAACATCAACAAGACCAAACATAATATTTCCTCAAATAACAAGAGTAATGCACGAAAACACTACATAATTAGCTCAGTTGAAGTAATAATCTAAATAAAACCTATCAATTAATTGCACAGAGTGAGTGTTTATCATCAAGCTCCAAAATTAATTAATATCTTTTATCCTAAGTAGTACCACTCAATCCTTTTCACTTATGCTTGAACTTAATCAACCTGCAGGACTTTAGCATAGTGAACCTTTTGAGCTTCTTAGGGAATGTCACCATCCTATACTGGATATGTTTACCTAGTTCCAGTCACAGATTGTCATACACAAACTGCTACCACCCAAGATACAGATATACAAGTTCGACTAGAACTCTCCACCATAGTATCTCAAAGTGATACACAAGTCCGTGTATACCTCCGTACCTTCATATAGGCTTAGGATTCCATCAAGCCATCAAGATAAAAATTCCTTTAATGTCAGATAAAGGAATCGATCTTAACATAGGTCCTATCAATACGTACCACACGCACGAGCATATCAAGCAACCAAGATAAGCCACTTATTACTGCGTATGCTGTAGCCTATACCGACAGTCTATCCTGGGACTGTCTCAGCAGTGATAATCATTTATATCTCGCTAGGTCAAATGATCCATACGATCTTCTGTGATCTCCTATTGATATGTGTGTAAAATGACCTATTTTTCGATGTGTGAGCGTGCATGTTTGCGACCATTTTACTCTCATATCATATGTTTTTGTTGTTCTTTTGTTGTGTTTTCGTGTTTTTGTGTTTTGAATGTTGTAGGATAGGTTTTGAGCATAAATTAGCATTTTTGGTGGAGTTTTGGAGGAAAATCGCACGAGTTGGAGTTTGGAGGCGTCGACCGGCCCAGCGGAGCAGGACCGGCCGAGCCAAGCTGGACAGAGAGCTTGACCGGCCGAGCGGAGCAGGACCGGCCGAGCGAAGTCGGACAGAGAGCTCAACCGGCCGAGCCAAGCAGGACCAGCCGAGCAAGCCAACAGAGAAGTGGCTCGGTCGAGCCACTTCGACCGAGCGAGCCAGACCGGGATTTTCCAGCAATTTGGAGGTTTCCAGCTTTGATCGGGCGAGCCGTACTTCGACCGGGCGATCCGAGGCCTTGTTTGCTCGTCTATAAAAGGGGGAAACTCAGTTATTTGGAGGACTTTTGCCATTTTTACATTAGATCTAGTTAGGAGTTCCCCTATATTCGATCTTCACTACGATTCCATCCAAATCCTAGAAGATTTAAGAGCTATTCCACATCCTTGGAGAGGAATTGAAGATCAAAGTCGGTAGATCAAGATCAAAGTGCTTCAATTTGGAGAAGAATTCTTACAAACCTATCTCATATAATGTTTGGTATTCAATTCAATATTGTAATGTTGAACATTGGAGGTATGGAGTTCTAAATTTCATTGGATGTTGATTTGAATTAAGGTGTGAGAAACTAGGTTGATTATGCTTGGAGAGGAATTGAAGATCAAAGTCGGTAGATCAAGATCAAAGTTCTTCAATTTGGAGAAGAATTCTTACAAACCTATCTCTTATAATGTTTGGTATTCAATTTAATATTGTAATGTTGAACATTGGAGGTATGGAGTTCTAAATTTCATTGGATGTTGATTTGAATTAAGGTGTGAGAAACTAGGTTGATTATGCTTGTTTACGTTCCTATTTGAGATTGAACCACATTAGAGCTTGTTCACATGCATTTAGATGTAGGTAATAGCCAGTCTAGATGTTAATTGATACAAATTTTGCAGCCAACACGCGGAAAGGAGTGTCGTGAATAGTGTGTGTTCATGTGTACCTTGATCCAATCCTTGTGCGGAGATAGGGCATAGGACAATGATTTACGAGCTTTTAGGAGTGGTCTAGGATCCAATAACGTGACTGTTTGAGGATTGTAGTGTCATCTACGGTCGATTCACCATGACTGTGGGTTGGCTAGTGTAGGGTAAGAGTCCATCCATATAGGAATTAAAAATGTTTGCATCTTAGTTCAACTCAAGTGGATCACACCTATGTTCATTTCAACATCCATTCTTACTCATTGGAGCATTTGTGAAGCTTGTTCTACCATTGTTACTTCAAAGTTGATTGATTGAATTCCGATTTATTCACAATGAAATTGAATGCTTGTTTTAGTATGGTTGTAGAAGTTTAATTTTGCATTAGGATTTTAGATACAAACTCAACGATATTTGTTTGCCTAGCTATAATGTTTCCAAAGCTAGTAAATAGTATCCTATAGAGCGAATTGGAAAGAACCTTGGATTGAAAATTTAACATAATTTAGTGTTGCATTTACACCGCATCACCTATACACTATATGATCTCCCTATCGATGAGATAAGAGGATACCATTGTTTGCTTCATATGTTTGTTAATCAGAAGGATTATTGTCATTGTATACAAGATATTACTGATTACCAGTATATCAAATGAAACTGTTTACCGATATATCGATCATAATGCTTTGCAGTATACAAAAACCTAACAATCTCCCACTTATACTCAAAGCATAATGATATGCTTTCCAGAGTATACAATGTCTTAAAACCATTAGTTGTTAATTTAATCACCGAGTGGCTTGCATCAACCACAGTCCAAATCTATGAATGCCTATCATAGATTTCTATGTGAGCCTTTTTACCAATCAAGCAGCTAAAGGAAAACTTTTATACTTTTTACTCAATTGCATGTCTTCTCTTATTTTGGTACTTAACTCTCTATGTTACATCACTTTGTGAATTCTAGGTTTCTCAATTTTGCAACTGCATAAGTACTATCTCTCAAACTAGTGATACCATATGTAAATGAATAACCATTACTGAATTCTAGTTTGTAATATCTGAATCATAATATACCATGGTGGAGTTCCATAAAATTCAACAGTTTTACACTCGGTCATTGTATGATTCTATTATCCAAAGTGACCATATAGTTAGAGTAAGACATTATTATGATCTAGTCCAACTGGAGATCCGAACCATAACCCATAGCACATATATTAGATTTCATACAGTTTTCTGTGTAGAACTCCTTAGACAAACTTAACATCCTCTTCATGCAAGACTTTGATCCTGAGGATGTACCCAACATCCCTTTTCGTTCAACATCTATAACTGTTCGGATAACCATCTCCGTATGCCTGACAATACCTCCACATTGTCATCAAATAGGAGAATATTATCTACATACTATACAAGATGCACCACGCTACAACTGACATATAACTCAGAACCCTCGTTCATGCATAGTGAAAATACATAGGACTTTATCACTTCATCTGAACGTAGGTTCCATGACCGATGAGCTTCAATCCATAAAAGGACTTCCAAACAAGATACTTTCGCCTTACTGTACTAAACCTTCTGATAGTTTCATCTAGGTTATCAAGTGCTACTATGGCTAGGAGTATCCGAATGAACTTGAGCACGACTTGCAGGTGAAAAGTCTCATTATAGTACTATGCTCTCTTACTGACTATAATGTTTTACCACCAACCTTAATACTTTTCTTCACTCCTGTATTTACCTTGTATACCTACTTGCTGCTTATAGCTATAACGCTATCCATCAGTCAAGACTTCTGGTATACAACCATAGCATGATGAATTCTATTACTAAATTCATGGCGATCCACTACTTGTCTATACCCTTGTCAGATACTGCTTCATCATAGTTCCGGGGACTTCCATCAACCAGATCTAAATCTGGAATGAAGTATAACCTGCCAGTGCAATGAAGCATCGACATTGTGTCAGCAGTCGATACAGTTCCTCGTAGTTTTGCACCTTGCACCATCAACTATATGTGTGATACCGTACTAACCTAGGTACATCAACATTCACACAGGGCTTTCCAAATGGAAATGCATCAACATCTTCAACTTTTTGAAGAACCAAATTACATTTGATAGTACGGTTACTTAGTCTCAAAAGAATTATTCATTGACTTTAACAACAAACTTGCTGATTCTCAAGACTATAGCCGTCATTCGTTTCTTCCCAGAATATCATATAAACAACCTTATCTTGATTCTAACCCATCAGTGTTATGTTTAGTTAGGAAAACTAAATATTCTCAAATCCATTATGACCTACTAGACATATGTCATAGTCATAACTTTTGAGAAACTCTTAACACTAACTTAAAATCAACCAATAATTTCACTGTTGTTTTCTAAGGATTTCCAATAAACAAAACTGGCAGGAATGCTTAGCATATTATCAACATATCATGCTTCAAAAATCTTATTCATTCTCATACTACACCGTATGGACAAAATCCTGATGTAGTCTACTAGGAGTACATTCCATTTATATGACTAGTGCTGACTCAGCTCGTTACTAAGGCGTACATCAGACATTTTAATAACGAAATGACTCGATAGTCTTAATTAGCTTCATTTCCACTATCGTCTTGAATATTTGAGTTATCAAACTATTCTTACTCGAGGTAAAGCTAATAAACACATCAATACCTTGAGTAATTGTCAAATAAATGACACAATACTTAAACCCTGTAGAGCTTAAGTGGACATCAGTTCACACTGGTCAAGATGGATAAATTCCAACATATCACCATATCGAGACTTACTTGCTTCAAAAGGGCATGGTCAACATTATTACTATCTATCCAGGATTCACGAACTCAATGAGAAACAACTCTGGATTAAATTCATTGTTTCATTAACCAAGAGTTGCTTGATCCTTATTAGATTTATGTGACTTGTCAACATCTTATCCTCCAAACTAGATTTACACTCTCAATTAGGAACAAGTCCGGACTAAGTCCAATGTTCCACCACCCATGAGTTGCTTAATCTATTTAAGACTGATGTGACCAAGTCTCAGATATCACATAAATGTAAGATCCATATCTTGAGAAGAAAATACTTTTGAACGCATGATAAGATAAAAACAATATTCATTGGAATCTTTATAGAGACAATTAATGATATAGAGAGTTACTTAGTTATCCATGATAGATAATACTGTATTACCAATGATAGAAACTCTAATATAAAAAATAACTAAATATCCATCATATACTTGAAACTAAAAATAAGTTCCACCAAAATATCAGTACTTATTTAAACATCTCTCATAATCAAAATATTGTTCTCTAAACATAAATAAAATCTCCAACCGCCGCAACGAAAACCTCATGTTGCATTAACTATGGAGATGGTACACAGTCACATCTAGGCTGCCTGCCCGACGAGCCTTCTTGCAGTATATACCAATAAGGTAGCAATAGTCATCTAAGCATGTTTTAGATATGCATGTAGTATATAACAAACATGATTCATAGATGTTGTTGCCACTATCCATGAAGTAGGAGCAGTCATCTAAATATGTATCAGTTATACTAGCAAGTGACATACCTTGTCCCTTGGTGTCAAACACCAGACAATTTTCCTTTCCAATGTCTTACCTTGCCATACCTGTATCACTTGCCTACTTCTTTAGACTTTTTAAGGTCCTCAGTAGGTCTTATGACTTTGCTCCCATGTTTACTTTATTTATCCTGCTTCCGGTGCCACGCTTCTTTCCTTTCACTTCTAGTGAAATAGAAGGACTCCCAGCAGTAGATAAATTAAAATTTTCCTTTGTTGAGATAATATCTCGAAGTTTCCCATCCACTGAATGCTTCATCTTATTCTTCTTAACTATTAATCTGAAGTCATTCGTAGACTTTTGTCGCGCATCAGAGGATTACATTGATTTCGGTCAATCCAACAATTTTTACCTCTGCCTAATGTGTACATGTCCATGAACTGAATCACAGACATCATATACACGCACACTGATCCACCATCATCCAATTACTGTCTCAGAATAACCCTATTAGACTGAATATGGTAATTCTTTTCCATAGACCCATAAGTCGCGATTATATCCCATAATATCCATCGCATACTTTTAGCACTAAAATCCGAGTTGCAGCATAACTTGATCTTAGCCATATGTGCATGCTCTTTTAGAAGAGGACTTATGAGTAACTGGATAAGGATGAAAAACTCTGGAACAAATAAGTGTTCATAGGTAATTAATGATTTATCAAATTGCATTTCCATTTCAGGAAAATATGACAGGTTATAAATATTGAGCAAGAGTAAAATATGAAAAGTTTGTAGTAACATGCCTGAAATAATTAACAATCAAAGAAAGAACATACAAGCAGAACATTTGTAATAGATTAGAATTGTAACCTTTTTTATAAACCTATACTAATATTTCCTCCAATTGCCCAACCAGACTGCATCTTTCAATTCCAGTCATTTAATTCCAATCTATGTCAGTTACCTTAGACAAATGGAATTAATAATCAGAGATAAACTTAGACCATGTTAACCTACTGAACATGGACATCACAAATGAGTTATACTCTGGATAACATCTAAGCAAATAACCACAGAACCAACCTTCCCATATAAAAATCGACTTGTCATACACACACCAGGTCCATGACGCAAGATCTTTTATAATAAGATTGTCTCATTTAATTCAATCCTAGAGAACTTGTGAAAGATCAAATACGCAAGCTACACATGTAGATGTTTATGCAAAGACTCGCACTTCTCACATGAATTACATGTTTTCATATAATCCTTTGATTTACAAAAACATGCTCTTAAGTGGTACTTTAAATCATAAATCATGCTTCCCACAAAACAATCTAAAGTCTCGATTCCAATTTTATGCACAATCATTTAAAATCATTTTAAGCCCGTAAAAACGTACCTCAATGTTTGATGACGGTGTGGCGCATTATGGAGAGGGATCGAGCTTTAAAATCGATCACAATTTTCGAACCAACCAAGAACACAAAATGGTTTCAAATTCTCATATAAATCCAAAGAAGGCAAGTATTGACATGATTTCAAGAATAGAAAAGGAGATAGATTTCAAATTTTGCATGAGAAGAAATTAGGCTCGAAATTGGCTATCTCTTTTAATCAAAACATAGATACAAAGAAAAATAAAGTCAAGAGATAGAGAAGCATAGAGAAATCATTGAAATTTCACAAGGAATCCAAACAATTGTTTTAAGAAAGACAAGCATGCTTATACTCATCAAATATTCCAGTCAAGATTAGAAACAAATAAATCATGGAATTCAAATAAGCATGCATTAAGATGGAACCTTGAATCTAAGAGGTTACGGTATCGAGCTAAATAAAACCTATGCTCTGATACCACCTTCTGTTGTGCCCCCAAATCAGGCATATACGACAGTCCCACGTGCGATATGATGCGCGCTAAGGGAAATTGTTATTTAAGAAGAAGTAATTAATCAAGAAGAAGCAATTAAAGAATAAATAAAAAATGAAACAAGATCATGAGGTTCAAAATAAATATTTCGTAGCGGAGAATAAAATCAATTAAATTATACAAGCATGATGGGGCACTAAAACAACGCATGCTTGAAAGAAAACACAAAGGATGCAATTCGATTTCAGAATACTTGAACTATTGAGACTATGTATGAAGATATAGCTCGTTGCTTCGGTACCATAACCTAACAAATTAAATCATGCTAGGAGAACAAGAATACTTAGCTTGCGTAAGAAGGGACAAATCATAAGATAAGCAAAAGATTACATGAACTAGCATTTGATCATTCATTCATTTAAAGTTCGAATCATAACAAGGTTTAGAAGAAATCTAGATCAATCATCCAAGCATTTGAAAGTTTGATACAAAATGAGATTGAAGAAGTCTAAATCAAATATCCAACTAACAAGGTAGTGCGATACATGCCATTCAAAAGATAGGATCAAAACAACAAGGATTCGATTATAGAACAAATCGAACTTATTATACAAGCAAATAATCCATTTCGATTTTCTCGTTCGATCCCCTCCTCATAACGCCACCTTCATCAATCGGTACCTACACGCAGGGAAAACGCGTATAGGGGCTAAGTACACGAATGCACCCAGTGGTCACGGTGTCCCGAAAACAAATACATACATATATATCATGAAATCACTGCAAACTCATGCATAATACAAGTTGTCGATCTAACCATGTCAAACGATGGACGACACACTTAACAAGGCTTGGGCTCCAATCAAATGAGAGGAGGACGAGCCCTATAGAATGGCAAGCAGGAACAGCAGAAGGCATGCGCCTATAGAAGATCGACACTGCAAACCGCAAGATAGGCAACCTACAAGACTACACCCTTACACCAGGCCGTTGCAAATAAACCATTTAGACACACACATGTCGGAGTACATGTTATCCATCAAACCAACAGATTTGGTTCACAAAATACCGCGACAAATGCCCGACAAGGTATGGTGGCCATCAAAGATGAAAACAGATCTGGCGATGCGAGATGCACAAAAATTCTACGAATTCCATAATGATCACAACCATACTACGGGCGACTGTTGGGCACTCTGATTAGAGGTCCTCAAGCTCCTCAAGAAAGGACTGCTTACGAAGTATCTAACAGATAGAGGTAAGAGAAGGTAGACCAGGGAGAAGCTGCTTGAAGAGAAGAAGGAATGAACCACAACACCAAAATCCCCTGTGCCAATGCAAACTGTAAACTACATCACCGAGGGTCAGAGATCAACGACATAACTCGCTCTGCCACTGTTGTTGTGCTAGTAGCTATGGAATTTATACGCAAGTGCACGTATGTCAAACAAGTAATACAGATCTAAGTCCAGATATCGTACCCAAGGGAGTGAAAGTGAATCGTGCACATTCTATTGTTTGTAAAATTAAGGTGTGTTGTGATTTCCCTAAACTAAATAAACAAGAAAGCATATAAAATTAAACCAGACAGTGCTAAAGCAATTAATATTAACTCTTCCCACAATATAATCATAAACGAGTAAAAATGGTGTTAAATCAATAAGGATAAAGCACTCGGGTTGTTAACTTTTGTTTATCTTTTCTCCTATATGCTGCAGCATCGTTCAGACATTAACTCTGGTTCTTGCAACCACTCTCCTTTCTGCCTAGCCTATCATCATAGCACTAGATCTATGTTTTTGTGCTAACCTCCATATGTCTATGGTAAGTTTTGCCTTCAAACAATCTATTTAAGAACAGGGGTTTATGCAAACCTTAGATTCTATGTATATCTACACTAGAAATCTAGATTGATTTCAACTCCCTCGTCCTAGATCTTCTCTCGGTCTCACTAGGCAAAATCTCTACCTGCCACCGTCGTGTTTAGATAAACAAACAAACCAAAATTGAAATCAAACACCAGATTTAATGTAAGAACAGCTCAACATATATTCGAAAGATAAACTAGTCAACAACCCGAGCTTAAAACGTTTAGCTCATGCTTACAAAAGATAGAAAACAAACAACATTCAAGTTCATGTCTACGAACATCATTCAAGTAGAAATATCAAATAAGTTTGCAAAATAAAGATAAGCTATCAGGATTTCTTCAGCCGCCACTTCTGCTTCTCACGAACACCTTGTTCTCCTTGCTCTCCAAAACCTATCCGATTCTCCTTCTGTTCTCTCTATCATCCTCAAAATATCTCCCTTGTCCCCCTGAGCTTCATCCAGGCCTTACACGTGGCTCCTCAATCTGCTTCCTAATTCAAACGGCTTTCCTGGGCGACACGTGTTCCGCTTTTGGGACAAGATCTGAAAAGTTCTGAAATCCTGTCTGCTGTGGTCCCAGATGATCTTCATTGGAATTTTGGCCATGCTAATCTAATGCTGCGACATCATATCATTCTTTCTTGCTTCTGTCATGCTCCAGCATAACGAGACCTGTGATACTATTCAAACAATTCCTTTTGCAAAACTCAAAGTTAATACAATCACTACAAAATAGACCCGAATTTCATATACTAGCCAAATTACCTATTTTATACTATTTATCCTATAAAACAAACCTAATTTTAGTATAAAATTAACTAGACTAGACACAAAATAATAACTCTTTAAGAGAGTTATCACTCCCCCAAACTTAAGATGTTGCTTGTCCCCAAGCAACAAAGACTCAAACAAAACAAAGGGACCTTAATTTACATATTCTTGTCTTGAAGCTTTCAGTTCACACCAAAGAAATAAAGAAAGAAAATTTCATTCATAACTCCTAAGTAATCAAGCTTCAGCCTCCACAATTTAATAAGTTTAATCAAAGCAATTTAAGCTAGCTTGACAATCAAAGCTGCAAAACTTTTCAGCAAGATAGCTAACAAGTGCTACAAGTTTAAACTTAACTTCCATTTCAGCTCTCATGATCATTGATGCCACTGTTTTTGACTACCTTCAAACTTTAGCACATTCTCCACTAATAGAACTTATATCACATCAAGATCAAAAGGTCTTTTGAGCTTCTAATGTAAGGTTGTGGCTAAGGTAGGAACATTCTGGAAAAAGTGACAAATAGACTTGAGAGGTATGCTATAGGTCTTCAACTGAAGGCTTATTCTCGTATTTACAAGGGAAAGAGCACAAATATTTTCAGACTCATAATTTTTTTTTCTAGATGGTTATTCCGTCCATCTAATTTTTCTTCTTCTTTTTTTTTTTTTAAAGATTTGATACACATGCTACTTACAGGCTGCAACATGTTTTATTTACAAGAGCTCTCAGGCTTCTACATAGTTGATTTATCATAACTCTATCTTTAATCATGCTCTTGAACACTAAGTGAGAGAACCTAAACAAACTTACCTCTCAAGTCAGGGTGAGTTGACATCTTTTATGGGAAAATAGCTCACATCTTTTATGGTCAAAATCAATGAAAAGGCTCAAGGCTCAAATCTAGGTGCAAAGGTAATTAAAATGCAATGAAAAGAACTTCTGCAAGCACAAAGATGAAGAGACTGCCTAAATCATTTCTTCATGTAATACTCATTCAAATTTCGTCTCAAATGGCCTAACATTTTCAGGTAGGTGGCATCTCACATGTTCTTTTCTCAGCACAACTAAAGTACCATTTAAACTAAAGCACGTAGCGTATCAGGTTTTCAAAAACCAAATAACCACAAACTTTGTTCTTCAAGCTAGTCTATCATCCTAAGATTAAACTTGAAAATCTTGGGGGCTGACTCTCAGTCACTCAATTATCATTCATGAAATTTCGAAAGAAAGAGATTACTCACACACCCGCATCATTAAGCTCAAGACAAGATAATAGACACACTATCAATACTTCATAACATTCACCTAAAACACCAACTAAACAAACTAAACATCCATTCAAAATAAAGACATCAGCTTAAACTAAAAAAACTAAAAATAACGGGTTCAAACAATCACCCAACACATCCACATAAACACAAATTTAAAACAGAGTTTTTGTTCAAAAGGGTAGAGTTTAGAGTTGACCACAGCCTCAAGTAGGCTTCTTTTTCTTTCCCACAGCAGACATTCCTTTCTCAGATTTCTTGCCTTCCACCTTCTTCACCAACTCTTCAGTCTGGAACTGCATCTCCATCATCATAGTGTGAAGGTCTTCAAATTCCTTCAGAATTTGAGCGCTTTCCTCGGAGATGTCATCCAATTTACCCTGCAAAACCTGCACAGAAGTTTGGTTAGCTGAAGAGGGCTCCACTCCTTCTCTTTTCTGAGAGTTCTCATGCCTTTGGCACAGATATTCGACATTGAAGTAAGTTCTCATAGTCTCCGCGGCTCTTCATCGTGAAAGGGGACTCCAGCTTTCTTGCACAGTTCAGAAATCAAGGAGGGACAGAAAAGTGGTCCTCGTTCCTTTGAGGCAGAGTAGCCAACAACATCAACCAAAAATGGTGCGTAGTTGATCGGTTCACCCTTCAGAATGACAACAATAATCAAGATACGGTCTTGACCAATGTTGGTGTTATGGGTGGTCGGACTGATCCTGTTCTTCAAGAATTGCAGCCACAGATTTGCCTCCGAATGCAGGAACTTGGAAAGCACATATTTGTTGTCTTTCGCCTCATCATTCCAATGTGCTCCTGGGAGTCCTACCACCTTCAAGGTGTCATCTAACTGCTTCTTTGTGGGTGCAAGACAGATCTCCATGAACTCATCGGGTTCTGGTGCATGAGTTCCGAATACCTCATGAATAGCTTCAGCATTTAACCTCACTTCTTTCCCTCGGACAATAGCAACAATCTCAGGCCTCTCAGTAGATGGTTGCTCACAATTTGCATAGAACTATTTGACCAATGCGATGATAGGAAAAGGCGGTGGTAGCACAAAATTTTCCCACCCCTGCTGCTCAATCTGCTTCATCAAATCCGCAGGTAAAACTTTCAAATTCTTGAATCCTCTTTCGGTTAGCAGCTGCCTTTCCATGACAAACTTCATTCTCTCCTTGTGCAACTTGGATCAGAATTTTGGAAGATTGTCGATTTCATCTGGAGTCAAAACCTTTCCTTCATCCACCTTTGTTTTCCCTTTCTTGATTTGCTCCCTCTTACTCATCTGCTCCTTTTTCTGAGACTTGCCAGATGTCTCTCCTTCTTTCACTGCCACCACTTTAATCCTCCTTCCTGTCTTAGGATTTCTTGGAATTGGCTCTTGCTTGCTTGCTGGAACTTCTTCTTCCCTCTTTCTCTTGTTAACTTTCTTCGGTGGTTCCTCCTCTTCTTCCTCTGATTTGTCCTCTTCTTCTCCAGATTCCTCTTCCTCACCAGATTCTTCTTCTTCAGCTTCTGACTTTTCCAACTCTTCTTCTGATTCTTGTTCATCTGACACTTGTTCTTCTGATGCAGCAGCATCACTTTCTTCTGAGTTTTGTTCATTCTCCGATTCTGCATTAGCTTCCTCACTCTCTTGACTCGCTTCTTCCTCTTGTTCTACTTCTTCACTTTCTTCATTTTCAGAAACTTCCTCCTCGGATTGTTTCTTATCCTTGACCTTCTTTTGTCTTGATTCTCTTGTTGGGGTAACTGCTTTCTTGGGTTGACCTTTTGAAGTTGGCTTCTGTTGCTCTTTCTGGGCTGTACTTGACTCCTTCTTCTTCATGTTTGAGGTAGATGGGGTAGCCTTCTTATTTCCTGCTGATTTTTCCATTTCTACTTCAATCAGTCTTAACTGTTCAGCAGCATGAACCAGTTTCTTCAGACCTTCTCTCTCCTTTTTTGCTTTCTCAGATTTTGTTTCCTTCTTTGCAACAAGTATATCTTCATCGTGCACCTCTACAGGGTTGTCTGCACTTGTCTTAGGAAGTTTTGCATTCCTTCTCGCCATAGTTGCAACTGCAGTTCGACTTGACCTTCGCACTGGCTTCTCCTGCGCCTTCCCTTTCTTTCCAGGGCTAGGAGTTGGACTCTCTACTACTGAACCAGGCTTTCTTTTCGAGGGTTGTTTAGTTTTCATCTCGGATGTTTTCGTACTCACCCAAATTAGAAAATAAGCACTAGATATCTTTTCAAATACAATGCACAGATAAATCTCCCAAATTTTAACATAAACAACCTATCTCACACAAATTCATCCAAGCAAGGAAAAAATACCCTCCCCCAAACTTTATGCTCCAGTAAAAATTTCAGAAAGTTTGGTTTACAGACTCAAGAATAAACGAGAGGTTTAGGCACTTTTCCTTTACTCGAACCCAGATTTTTTCAAACAGCCCTAAGAAAGAAATATCCTACCCCTTTTTGTCTCGCATGCGTAAAACATACCACATTTTAGCCCTAAAAATCGACTACCCATCACAATGTACTGTCCTCAAACTTCAAACATGGAATTCACAAGAAATTTCACACCAGAAATTACAGAAGAAACCAAAATTCCCAACAAATTCCAGAAAGTTCAAACTAGAGAATTACCGTTGGATGCATGTTTCTCCATGTTCTCTCACTAATCGCAGTTCACAATATCAACAAAAGAAATAAGAGAGAGACAGAGCACTTACATTGACTCTTTAACCTCACAGACCCTCGGCTTTTCTCGTTCAGTTTGTCGCTTTCTTCTTCCAATTACCCAAAGTGGTGAAGTTTTCTTTTCAGAATTCTCAAACACAGAAAATATATATACAAAACTAGGAAACCCTTCGACTTCTTGTGAAACGACACATTATAAAATTCAAATTTTAACCACCACAAATAAACCTGCCAAAAGTGATTCTGCCTCCGATAACATCAGCAGCGACAGTTCCTCAGCGGTAACTTGCCTTCCATGTGTCCCTCTTGTTGGGAAATTATTCCTAAAATCTCCCTTAGGACTTACTTGTAAAAGGTTTTGTTGGATCAAACCTTATTTAGTTGGTCGATCGTTTGCCGAACTTTAGAGAGTCTAGCACACTTTGTAAAGTCCTGTATAAGTTTTACATTGAGTTGTAATAGATTAGTGTGCTAAGAAGAATTCCTAGCAGATACGAAGCAGACGGTATCACATTCGTCCTTCATCTACAAGCTGCTAGAGAAGCAAACTAACGAAGGATCATTAGCAAACGGCTAAACACTTGCTAGACAAAAGATATCAACAAAATGCTAAGGCATTAGCATTCGGGATCCTTCGGAAACGAATAAGAAATCGCAAACAACGAAAGTCAAAGGATTCAAGGAAAAATACTTTAGCAGATTCTAGCTTAGCAAAGCAAAAGAATCAAAACTTGAAGCTGGACTGCGATTCTGACAAAAGTACACGCAAAGGTCGAGACTTTCCAGAAGTAGTTTTAAAAGTACAGTCCTCTACAAAAAGTGTTCAAACAAGTTAATCCACTCTTGGACAAAGATGCCATTGTGTCTAACGGATATTGAGATTCAAGGTTTGAATCTCCACATATAAAAGGCAGGTTCAAGAAT
>JAPKLW010005367.1:0-21352 GCA_026898455.1 Plectranthus barbatus
GCTGTGGAGGTTGAAGTGACGTGCTCGCACTCCACCAGCTGATCAGAGTTGAAGAAGGAAACAAGGCCGGGAGCGGTTGATCTAGTGAACTGGTGGACGAGGCATTCACCAGCTAGAGATAGATCGTAGGACTCTTGTACCTGATTACTCTTAGTGAATTTCCAGTGCTACGACTGGAGAGTGGACGTAGATCAGTTGATCGAACCACTATAAATCCTTTGTCTTTATCAGTTTTCTGCATTATATTCTTATTTTAAACCCAGCACCCAAGTGCTGGTGTATATCCTGAAAACTGATAACTGCGCAAACAAGGCCTAAAATATTCTAAGTTTTGAATCACCAGCTGACAGGTCCCAGTCAGTTGGTTAACCAGCAAGTGCAAGAAAACGTTTACTTTATATTATTTCCGCTGCAAATGTTTTATACTCTGAAAAATCGGGACCAACATTGTTCTATCATCCCTAAAGGTGGCTGGATAGAAAAGGATGAGATGATTCATCGTTGGATGGCGGAAGGATTTTTTCAAAACAATCACGAAAAAGATATGGAGATAGTTGGGAACACGATGTTTAATATTCTTGTTGAGAGCTCCATGTTAGAAGTTCAGAAGTGCGATTTCTACGAAAATATGATACGTTGTGGCATGCATGACCTCGTGCATGATTTAGCTTCTTCGGTTTTTAATTCAAGATTTAAAGTTAGATATATATATTTTGTGGATAAATCAACTCCTATTTCTATCAAACAAGCAAAATGTTTGCGTGGATTATTCTTCAGTGAAAATATTTCTCCCATTTTGATCTCGAACATGAGATGTCTTCATGCTTTGATTCTTAATGATCGTGAAATGGAAGAGTTTCCAAATGAGATTGGAAATCTTAAGAGTTGAGACTTTTCAACATCTCACACACAAAGATAAAATGCTTACCGGACTCCATTGGTGATGTGTATCACCTTCAGACACTGAGAGCAACTGAAGAGTATGGTGGGACAAGTTATTTAAAGAAGCTTCCACATACATTTAAATTCCCGATTAGCCTAAGACATCTTTATATTCCTAATATAAAGTTGCCAGCTGAGATTGGAAATCTGAGTTCTCTTCAAACTCTGCCCTACTTCCAAGTGGGCGATGAAAAAGGTTGTGGAATTATGGAGCTTGGACGGTTGGAGAATCTGAAAGGGGAAATAGAGATTTATAATCTTTAAAAAGTTCGTCACAAAGAAGATGCCAAATGTACAAAGTTATCTCTTAAGCAAAACAATTCCAAGCTTAAGCTTGTTTTGAATGAACCCCAAGAAGGTCAGGGCAAGGTTAGTTATGAGAATGTGTTGGAAGGTCTGCAGCTTCACAAAAATCTGAAGACATTAGAGATTAATGGATTTAAAGGCCAAAGTTTTCCATTGTGGACTTTACGAATGTCGGTGACAGAAGATCTAGACGATCGTTGGATAAGACTTGATAATTTGTTGGAAGTAAAACTTTCCGACTGTAAAGAATGCAAAGAAATGCCTATGTTGGGGCACTTGCCGCGTCTCAAGTTTCTTTCTTTGCACAATCTTTCCAGTGTGAGATCCATGGGGTCTTCATTTTATGGCATTGAAGAGAATGAAGTTAATAGCATGATTGAGGTGTTTGGAAAGCTTGAAAAGCTAGAGTTGATTGGCATGGAAAATCTAACAGCATGGACAGAAGTACAATTGTCGAGTTCATTTGGAATTGGGACTCAGCCACATGAAATATTTGTGTTTCAGCATCTTGAAGATTTGCAGATAACCAATTGCAGGCAGTTGATGAGTGCTCCTAGTCATTTCTCATGCCTAAAAAGAGTTGAAGATTGAAAACATGGAAAGCTGTCAACCTTTGGTAAACATATGTGGATCGAAGTTGACCACACTTCCGAAACTTGAAGTATCCAAAGTGGATGGGATGGTCTGTATCCCGGAAGGGTTATTCGATAACAATCAAAGTCTATTATAGTTGAAGATAAAAAGTTGCAACTACTATCTCTAGTTCCCTACTTGGGGGGTGGTGGATCTTCTCTTGGAAGGTTGTTGAACGAAGATTGTGCGAGTTCAAATGAGTTGCTGAAGGATCTACACAGCCTCCACGAACTGAAAGAATTATGAGCACACGAGTGTCCAAATCTGAAGTCAATACCATATCTAAGTGACACTCATTTATCAACACAAGGCTTCACTTCCCTTCGTGAAATTGATCTTTACGATTGCAATGGGCTGACCAATTTACCATGCAAGATGCTAGAGTGGTGCAAAAAGTCCCTCCAATTTCTTAGGCTAACGGAATCAACAAGTTTATCAAATTTGGCACAAGTTATGAGCATTCTGCAGAAGATGCCTCGTCTCACATACTGGGTATTGAAAAAGTTCCAAAAGTGACTGATGTTGCTGAAGAGATTGGCTCCCTTCGTAGCGTGCAAACATTATATACATCGGTGGTTCTCCAGATTGTCGCGATTATGTTACCTTCGAGGCGAGTCTTGATCGCATCTTCCCAACATTGCAATCTCTTCAGGTGTTAAGGTTATATGGAATGAAGAAGTGGGATGCCATCCCGGAGCAACTTCTGCATCTCACTACTCTTCATATGTTAAGGATATCTAAGTTTGGAATAGAAGAGTTGTCTGAATGGATACGAAAGCTGCCGTCTCTTACAGGCTTGTGTGTATATAGATGTCGTAAGTAGAAGCATTTGGCCTCTAAAGAGGCCATGTTGAGGCTTACCCAATTCGAAATAGTGAAGTGTCCGCTGCTGGAGCAAAATATGGAACAGCAAGGGACTGATTCCGAATGGCACAAGATTTCTCATATACCCGACATCACAGTGAATTACCGCCCATTTCGTGGTCCTAACTGTGACTGAGTATTTTTCATTTTTGCTCAAGGTATGTATGATTTGCTTTTCATTCGCTATCTTTGAGCATTTCTTGTTTTTTGACATACAAATTTCCCCATTTGTAGCAACGCTGTTTCATATCTCGAAGGGGATGCCAACTGTGCCAAGATTGGATAGTGTTTCAAGTAACAATCCAACAAATAATTTATTGTCTTTGGCTGTCTATCTGTAATTATTGCTTTTGAGTTATTTCATGATTTCCGTGGTTGTCTATCTGTCTATCTGTAGTTATTGCTTTTGTTCTTGGGATTACAAGAACCAACCATTTCTAGGCTGGCAGAATCGCCTCTCTCTCTCTCTCAACTGTAAGTCTAGATTCTGAATTACAATTGTATTATGACTAATGGGATTTTAGATATGCAGCTAGCCATGCATGGTTTTCAAAGATTCTGAAAAAGTTAGAAGGTGCAGTAGCTTTTAACCTGCTTCTTTTAATAAAGTGTAGTAGCTTTTAACCATACTGAAATATTCCAATTTTAACCTGCTTCTTTTAACTCTCTACAAAAAAGAGAGAAATTTTGAAATTGCCATTTTGGTTACTCCCTCCGTCCCATTAAATTAGGGACGGAGGAGTGTGCACAAAAACCAATGTGCATTAGTGTAGAATAATTAATATTTTATTGATGAGTGAGAAAAAAGTTGTTTTTTTAGGAAATGGGACTAATAAATGGGACGGACCAAAAAGGAATATGGGTCTAATATAATGGGACGGAGGGAGTATTTCATATCACATTTTTGGCGGTTGTTATAAAGACATTTCAACTTAGCCAATCGTATAATTTTCTAAAATTTTCAGTTAAGAGTCAAACTTTCTTTTCAGATGTAAAATAAAATATATAGTTTACTAATTAAACTTAATAAAATAAAATTTTTGACATTAGGTGTGGGATAGTGGGTGTATGTGAGTGTGTGTGAGATAGTATGTGTTAGTATGTTTGAGACTTGCTTTCTAACTTAATAAAATAATATAAATATAGAGTAGTGATCATATAATAAAGCCTTTTCCCATGTTAAATAGGAAAGAATCTGGATCCTTTATTTTGTTGATCCAATGGTTGTGATAATTCAGGGTTTATTAGATAAATAAGGTAATTAGGGTATCTTAGTAATTTAGCCTTTAAGTTTGAGTAACCGTCTTCTCTATTAGATAAATAAGGTAATTAGGGTATCACATTCATTGAGAACGCTCGTGATGGATATATTAATAAGCGTAGACGAAGGTCTATTAGGTGTGAGTGCAAGGCTAGGATTGTGTTTAAATATGTTGCAGATTCAGGTTATGTTGTTGATAATTTTCTTGAGCTGCATAATCATTAAATGGTTGCTGTTGAGCACAAGCGTTTCATGAGGGTTAATAGGAAGCTTGATCCTATGCATCAAGAATTTATTGTAGAATGTGTAAAGGCTACAATTGGTCCGACTCTAACTTTTAAATTGTTGAATGAGTTGCTCGGTGCGTATGATAATGTTTGATGCACTGTTTTCGATGTGAGGAATTTCACTAGGGATATGAAGGCTTTTATCGATGGATCTGATGCGCAAATGCTACTTAATGAGATGAGTAGAAAGAAAGAATTGTTTCCTTCGTTTTTTTACGAGGTTGAGGTTGATAATGAAGACAAGTTGAAAAGGTTATTTTGGTGTGATGAAATTTCAAGGAAAAACTATCATATTTATGGTGATGTGGTTGCTTTCGATACAACATACTCGACTAACAAGTATGCTTTTTATTTTTTTTAAAAATTTAGCGTATTTAAATTTACATCTGTTATTATCATTTTTTATTTTTTTATGTATCATTATTTTCAATTATATTTATCATTTTTTAAATTTTTTATTCTTTTCAGGGATAGATTGAATTTTAATAATTTTTAAATTTTTTTGTAGGTATTGCATGATTTTTGCTCCGTTTACAGGTAAAGACAATCACGGGAAGCCTGTGACATTTGCTTCTGGCTTAGTTTCTAGAGAGGATGCTGACTCCTTTTCATGGCTTTTTACAAAGTTTTCCGAGTGTATGGGTAATAATCCAAGAATGATCATTACGGATCAAGACCTTGGAATGAAGGCTGCCATTGAACGTGTTATGCCGGATACAAGACATCGATGGTGTATGTGGCATATTATGATTAAGTTGTCGGAAAAGGTTTCGAAGGAGTTGCATGCTAACGAGGATTTTCGTAGGCTTATCAAATCTTGTGTTTGGTCAGATCTTATTGAGCCTGAAGAATTCGAAGAGGCGTGGAGTGATGTTATGAATACATTTGGTATTACTGATGTTGATTGGTTTAAGGTTATGTATAGGAATAGATCTTTCTGGGTGCCTGCTTACTTCCGTGATTTTCACATGGGCGGTGTAATGAGGACAACTTCTATTTCCGAATCTGAAAATAATTTCTTCAAGAGGTACACGAAATCTCGTGCCAATCTTATTGAGTTCATTATGGGATTTAACCATGCACTCGAAGCTCAGCGTCAACAAGCTTGTAAATTGGATTTTATAGATCAGAACATGGTTGCAGTTATGGCATGCGGTGTTGCTATCGAGCGGCAGGCTGCAAGCATATATACAGATTCCATGTTCAAGGATGTTCAGGTTGAACTGGTAGATGCATCATTTAAATGTAGGATCGTTGGTTTGAACACTGATGGAGACAATGAACAGTTTAAGGTGGTCGATGGTATGCGGAAAACTTATGTTGTTGTGCATAACTCAATTGCTGATACTTATTCTTGTGAATGCAAGATGTTTAGTCGCATTGGTTTGCTTTGCAGACATGTGTTTTTTGTTTTGAGGAACAAAGAGATTTCTGTAATTCCAGATAAGTACATTGTGCGAAGATGGCTGAAGACATCTTTGGTGAATTCCGGTCAGGATGTTGTTTCTGGTACTTCTAATGTTTCTAGTGTTGGTAACTACAGGCAGAAGTTGAAGAACAAGGTGTATTCTACTTTCTTCGGGATTGTGCAAAAAGTTGATGGAGATGCTGATAAGATGTCATCGTTACTATCTACATTGCAGGATGTGGAGAAGTCAATGTGTGTTTCAGATACTGGTATTACATCTTTGGTGCAGAAGAGGAATATAATTCAAGAATTTTATGGGAATGAGAGACCTGACAATATTAGTGTTCATCCACCTAATGTTGTTAAAACAAAGGGCAGCGGTAGTCGTATTATATCTCGGATTGAGAAAATAAAGAGAGATAGGGAAAAGCCATTGAAAAAGTGCAAAAAGTGTGATATGTTTGCCAATCATGATTCCAGAAACTGTGATAAATTGAAAGATCTTGAGAAGCAGAAGGGTTGATTTCAATTGTAATTTTTTTTTTGTTTTTTTTTTAAATTGTTACATTGTAGTTTGTTGTTTTTAGTTTTTTTGTTCAGTACACTTTGTTGCTTTAATTTATTAAATTGTAGTACTCTGTTTATGAGGTGTCAACTTTTTTCTTAATATATGCGATGTTTATTTCTACATTTTTTGTTCATATTTTTATATTTTTTTGTTCATTTGTCATTTATTTTACATTCGTATGTCATTTTTTTATTTTATATTTATCATTTTTTATTAGACAATTGTGATCAAATCTTGTATTTTTTTTAGAAATATACATTATGGAGGGTGTTTACTTTTTTTTGAAACGTAAATCGTCATAATTGAAAGTTAATTAAGTAATTATGACTTGATTTTTTATTTTTTTTCTCACTTCGTTTTTTGGATTTATATATATATATTTTTTTTTAATATTTATATACGCTCTATATATAGTTGTAGTTTGTTTATCATTGTTTTTATATATCGATGTTATTTTTTACAGATACTTATATCATTATTTTATTTTACATCTCTATATTTGCTTAAATTGTATCATTAGTGTGTGTATTTTAAATGACATATTTGTATATGTTGTACACATAAAATTTATTTTTTGAATAAAAATTAGTCATTCATGAGCAAAAGGGAAACCATCACATAGTTTAATAAAATATAAACTGATACAGTATTCAGTTTCTGGAAAATGTATCTTAAAACACACAAAAGCATAAAATCAGTTGTTAGCATAACAATTCATTCTAATCCTGGATCTGGAGTAAATCATTAACAAATTTCTCAACATCAACTGCACTAATCTCTTCTTCAGCTTCAATGTACTCTTGGCTTTCTTTTTCATTCTTCAGCATACAAGCATTATTTTGCGATAACAGGAGTGTGCAAGTATATTTGGCGCGTAGGTATCGGTACACTACCTTGCTCCTCTTTGGTAAGCATTGGCACCACTCCGTCTCTTTTTCACCATTGTAAAGCTTCATGTGCCTCATCATGAGAATGACGCAGTCTCGCTTATTAACCACTGTCTCGGTAAACAGGTTCATTTGTTTCGGTTTAACCTTTTCCAAGCCTCTCCACAAGTTTCCAAGTTGGACATCCACCATGTATCTTTGGAAATACTTGCGCTGCATTTTTCATGAAATATGTCAGTTTCATAAACGTTATTATTTAAATTCAGAAAACTATATTATTCTATAAAAATGCAATGTCAATGTCATTACCAATTTCTACAATGTGTTGTTGTATGCATCAATAGCATTTGATCCCGTATCATCGTATTCGTAATCAATCACGGAAATTCTTTTTGGCTTCAGTGTCATGGCAATCATGTACCATTTCTCATTCTCGTATATCGGAAAATGAACCTGTCATGCAAAAAAGGTTAACATTGAATGACTTATTTTAGTTTAATGATAAATATTATGAGAATTAATGACAGAAATACTACTATGATTGTTTTCTTACATTTTCTATGTTCTCCCACTTGAAGAATGGAATTTTTTGAACATATTTACTCATCTTTGCTGAAAACTCCTTGCCATCATCAATTTCAGAAGTACCGACAGACACATCCGAAGCAGCTATCATCTGTATTTTAATTAAATATTTTTTTAAATATTTGAATAAAACTATATCAGATAATTTTTTATGTAAAAATGAAGACTTACACTTATTGTAGATGTCACAAACAACTTTCTGGAGACCTTTCTCTTATTGATGTTTTCAATTGTGGACAGATGGCTACTCCATGCATCGACCACCGATGTTGCTATCATTGAGTTCATGTCCAATGTCAGGATATCCAACTTCTTCACATCTACAATATCGTCGTCGTACAGAAGACTATCCCTATTTATCATTTTCTTTTTGTTAGTATATCAACAAATATTTATGTATATGGAAGTATGTTTGTTGTAGTTGTTTTACTTACTGGTCATCATTTTTTGTTCTCTGAAGCCAATATAGAATCTGCCTCTCCTTTGCGCTCACTGTCTCTTCTTCAGTTGAAGGATTTGTGTTGTAAGGTGAGCATAATGCTGGCCCTCTTTTCTTCTCTGCCGTTGTACGTATTTGCATTTTCTTTTTACCAACCAACTGCTCTTTCTTTTTTGGACTAGTCTCTTTTCTTGCCACCACCTTCCTGCGCAATCTTCTCTTTTCCTGCAAGTGGAAATACATGTAATTGTAATTAAAGTGTATCATTATTCATAAAATTCATTCATCGAATATACCTGTTTGGGTTCCTCCTCAGCTGGATTAATTTTTTCTGAAATTTTTTCCGGTTGCTCATCTGTTTGCTCTTCCACCACAACATCTTCAGCATTTGGATCTTTTGTGGTGACAACATCCTCTTCCTCTCGTATTTCTGACTGTATATGAGCCTCATCATAAATAAAAGCCTGGATTCAAATTGAATGTATGTTTTTCGTTTTTATTTATTAGTTTTGTAAAATTGCAATATTTAATTTAATTACATATAATTGAATTACCTCAACCGCAGAGCAAATACTGTTTTCGATCTCAGACTGTAACATTTTTTATAGGAGAAAAATATATAAATAATTTAAAATTTATATTAGACAATTTTAAATGAAGAACTGTAAAAATTATCGGTGTCCTCTCGGTTGTATTTTTTTCACCAGTTTCAGTGTCCATCTCGTCTGCAACAGCCTCGGATATCTGACCCTTATCTGTTGGTGTCTTTTTTTTTAATTAAATTAAACAGAAACAATAACATGTCAGGGGTATTTTATATTTTTTGATAATGTATTTATGCAATGGGATTTCTATAAAATATATTAAATTCTTACTTCTATCGCTGTGGTTGGCTCTTGAATGACGTTGATGTCCATTTCTTGCTCCTGTTATGCCATTATTGTTGATTCCTGCATTAAATGTAATATAATATTTATTTTGTAATTTAATGTCGGTTTATAAATTTTATTAAATTTTAAATGGTGTAACATTTTGATTACCTGAGCAATGTTCATCGGCTCCTCTGAGGTGGTGTTATCATTATCATGTACTCGATCTCCTCTTGTAGATGTTTCCTGCAATGAAATTGTGATTGATTTTTTTTTTATATGTTTGTATGAATACCGCTAAAAAATGATTATCAGATATAATAAAAACTTTTTTTCCTTACCGGATGGTGTACATTTAAAGTACCATCTTGTGTCATCCCAAAGTTGAACGTAGGACTGTCATATTCAGTTGTTAAGTCCACTCTGTAGTCAAGTGCATCATACATTTTTTCCACGTGGTCAATCCATCTGTCATTTTTGAAGCCTTTCTCTGTCATTTCAGTCACCGAAGCAGCCACAGCTTCATCTTTTGTCTCATATTTCAAACTTCTTGCACCTATTAATCCCCTCACAATTTCTGATAGTATATCAAAGCACTTGCTTTGTTTGATATACAATTGTGTCTGCCTCATTATCTTGAATACCTTTATCATGCTGCTAGCCATTTCCCCACATGCCTTGTACAAAACATCTGTTCTCTCTTCCAACTCTGTCATTCCCTCATTCCCACTTGGAGCTACATCTGGTATATCTAAATTTATCGGCATTCTTATCATTTCTTCAACTGGCAATCCACTTATATCCAGTCTTTTTTCCACATGTCCTCTCCCAAATTTTTCCAATACCAGTTCTTCCTCCTGCCTTTTCCTTAGTAAACCCCCAGTCCATCCCCTGATGGTTGGAAAACTCCTCTCTATAGGCCTATAACAATGTACAACCCTATCTACGTAGCATGCCTGTGGAGGATTAAAAAAATTAATGACAAAATTAAACAGTAAAAATGACATGTACTGTTCTGTTCAATGATATTCATATGTTGACATTTCAATAATTTAAAAAATAAGTTAAATGATACAACTGGAGATATAAAATGATACACTATGTTTTAAATAATGCTAACAAAAACATAAACAATCAATTTTATTGTAAACAATTTAACTGATCATATAAGTTTAATTAATGATAGATAATACATGATTAAATGACTTACCATTAGGAACACCATTGACCTTGTGAAAACTGTCTTCTTGCTTGAACTCCAGGCTTTGTGTGTATGAACCAAAATTGATAGCAGGTACGCACACCAATTAAGGTTCAGAATCTCGTTTACATCCATGATGTAATCTAAGATTTTCGGTTTCACATAACCGTCAGCTGGTGTTTCTATCAGGTATAGTTCTACTAGTATGAGGAAACATCTCTTGAACAATTCACCACCATGTATGTCACTCATCATTTCTTCCTCAATAACTGAAGGCAGCAACATATTCTTCTTTGTTTCAACCTTTTTGCTAAACTTGTGATAATGGATTCATGTTCTTGTTTCTTCCTACGCTGCATCATAGGTTTTCCTCTAGGAAATCCTAATGTAAGATACACATCTTCTTCAGCTATGTGTAATCTTCTTTTACTATCCAAGACAATGCTACAAGACACAGGTTCAAAATTATCCAGTATCCAAATGGCCAATCTAGAGGGTATCTCATTGATCTGTATTAATGTTATCCCCCCGAAACCCATTTCATTGACTGCTGTAACCTGTTCCTCATTAAATGTTTTCATCTTTTCGACTAAGACCTCTGGGCTCCTTTTTGCAAAAAGATCTCTACCATGGTTTGGTTTAATTTTTTTCTCCTTTTTTTTTTTGGTTTTTGGTTCAATGGTTTGTGGTGGTTCCTCAGTAAAAATGTCTTCATCATCTGGTGGTCTAGGACGCTTACTACCTGCATATGTGAAGATTTGTTTTTTTTTTTGGTGTTATGATTTACCATCTAAGACACATACTTTATGTTTTCGAATAATAAAACAGATATCATGAATACATGAATGTTCTTTTAATGACATCAAGTAAACAAAAAAATGATATATGTATGTTTGCATTATATTATTTCAAACACTTTAACAAATGATAATGTTAATGTAATAGTAATGACATATAATCAATTATTAAATTACACAGCACCTAACAGTAATTTTTATGTTCTGTTACCCTATTTATATAAAAAAATGATATACGATACATACAAAAATGACATACTATACACATAAAAATGATATTCGCAAACCAACATCAACTTAGGAAAAGAAGATGTCCAAATGATTAGCTCAAACATAGAGTTTATGCAATCATGCATTGTGTTTTGTTTACAATCAGTAAACAGAAAAATGATATTCATAACTATTATGTTACCCTAATATTGTACAAAAAATGACATACTAAACCTATAAAAATGATATTCCAAAACCAACATCATCATAGGTAAAGAAGATGTACAAATGATCAGTAAAAACACAGAGTTTATGTTTTCGTGTCATAAAACAGATATCATGAAGACATTTATGTTGTTTTAATGACATTCAGTAAACAGTTAAAATTAAATACATATTTTTCACATTGCAATATTTCAAATACATTGACAAATTAATTGGGCAATGTAAAAATAATGATATTCAATCAACTATTAAATGACATTATCCAATGAAAATTTTTCTATATGTTCAGTTTACCTTTTCCGCTAAAAATGATATACTAAATACATAAAAATGATATTCGGAAACCTAATTTATATAAGAGAAAGTAGATGTCATATTTGCTACACTATATTCACTGAGTAGTTATTTTTTAAAAATTTACAAAATTCCCGCGTTGATAATGTTCCGCCCTTAATTTTAATTATACAGACAATTATTCAGTTTATTTTTTAAAATGCAATTTCGACTTGCGAACCTTTTTTTTCCTGTGTTGAAATCGATTCGTAAAACAAAATCTCAAGAAAACGTACCCGAGGAAGATGCGCCGGCGATTGATTTTGGTACAGTTCCTGAAGTTGTAGCACCCAAGTTGGTCTTTTTTTTCGGAGCCATGGTTTTTGCTTGTTGTCGCCGTCCGATTTCGTTTGGGAAAAGTTTCTTGGCAGACCTACTAAAAAAATGACCGCAATGTATCACTTTTTCTGGTTTGGGTTTAAGATTTTTAAGCAAAATATAAAAAATGACAAAGCTCACCGGATTTTTGTACAGTTCTCGCCGTCGAACACTGAGCAGTGGAGTTGTGAGTTTTGTGTGATTGTTTGTGGCGTTGAATAATTTTTGACCTAATTTGTGTGTTTTTCTAAAACATTAATGACAACCACCAAACATCCTAAATATCCGATTAAATTTGTCTAGATCGTGGGTTGATCCTAATTGGTAACTGCCCCCTTTAATTTCGTCTTTCAGTTTTTGAGTATGCGGTTTTTTTTTTTTCCATTTATGCCCTATAAATGACAAAAAATGTACTATTTAATGATATAAGACAACATTGAATCTGGTACGTTGATGTTAAAAATTGATGGCTAGATTTAGTTCTCTGTTCATTCACATATACTTGTTCAGCCTAGATCACTCCCCTATATATATATATATATATATATATATATATATATTGGGGTCCATTCTAGGCTGAACTCATCTTCCTGAATGAACTATGAACTTTCATTGTTGTGTGTGTAATTGATCATTATTGTATGTATAATATCTCATTACAGTATCATATACACTAAAATGATCAATTACACACACAACAATGAAATATCATAATTAAGTACTATAATGAACTATCATATAAACTACAATGATCAATTAAACAAACAACAATGAAAAGTTCATAGTTCATTCACAGCATTTAGTTCGGATATATATATATTTTAGTATATAGTTTACTTATTAAACTTAATAAAATAAAATTTTTGACATTAGGTGTGGGATAGTGGGTGTATGTGAGTGTGTGTGAGATAGTATGTGTTAGTATGTTTGAGACTTGCTTTCCAACTTAATAAAATAATATAAATATAGAGTAGTGATCATATAATAAAGCCTTTTCCCATGTTAAACAGGAAAGAATCTGGATCTTTTATTTTGCTGATCCAATGATTGTGATAATTCAGGGTTTATTAGATAAATAAGGTAATTAGGGTATCTTAGTAATTTTGCCTTTAAGTTTAAGTAGCCGTCTTCTCTATCTTTAGATCTAAACATTCTCTCTCCTAATTTTCTCTTTTCTCCCATTATAATCAAACGATTATATCTTTCTTGATTCAAATCTATTTTTTACGAATCATATATCAAATTAAACGTATTTTTACGATGATCCATATTGAATATGTTAAATTTAGAAGATTCGCACGAAAATCTTAATTTTATATTTAGCTAGTATATGTTCTTAATTATATTTACGTTCAGGATAAAAAAATGCATCAATTACACATAAAAAATGTTCCCAAATATCTTCATTTTTTTGCATCAAATGATGCATTCTTAACTTGAATAAGATGCATTTTTATTCTAAGGCGTATGCATTTTTGTATTCATATTAAGTGCATTTTTTGCATTGATTATATGCTGCAGTTTTATTCCCAAAATATTGCATTTTTTACATCGAACGTATGCATATAATGTTTTATGAACTGCACGAAATGAAATTCTTGAATATATATTTTTTACATTTTTGCCCTTCAATGCTAGATGGTAACACAAATAATGCAGCAAAATTGTGACGGATTTAAATTGATCACATGCATTGATTTTGATATTTAATAGTCCAGATTTATTCTTATTTAACAGTAGGAAAGATTTTAACACATAATCACTACCCTATAAATATATATATATATATATATATATATAGGGGTCCATTCTAGGCTGAACTCATCTTCCAGAATGAACTATGAACTTTCATTGTTGTGTGTGTAATTGATCATTATTGTATGTATAATATCTCATTACAGTATCATATACACTACAATGATCAATTACACACACAACAATGAAATATTATAATTAAGTACTACTCCCTCCGTCCCATTGCATTAGACACGGAGGGAGTGGCACATGGACCAAGACAAATAATGTTTGAATATTTAAAGAAAGATTAACATATAAAATATTAATAAAATAATTATTAATTACAAACTTAAGAAAATAAGGCAGAACGGCGGTGGGGAGTGTGGTGGTGAGAGGCGACGATGAGAGGAGGGCGGCGGCGGTGGTGCTGGGCGACGGTGAGAAGCGAGAACCAGGGCAGTCAGCATACCCCAGAAAAACCCTGCACAGCTCACTGCAGCAAGAACACCAGAAACAACGCAACCTTCACCGCAAGACGAACACCGACTATAAAGCCGTCAGAGAAGAACAATCCCGGGGAAGAAGCAGTCGACCGAGGCCAAACAACTCACCCAAACACACGACACATACGTCGCACACCCAGAACAACGCACACATACCCTCAAGAAATTAGATGTTGTAGGCACGCAAAGAACACCGACAAGAAACAGTCGGGAAGAACAACTCCAGTCACCACTGGAACAGACACTCTCACCGCCACACCAAAACACAATTATTGGTTAAAGGGCACCTGGAATCATCGATCCCACTTCAAGAATTTCACCAATTTTAAACAAATCGCGATCAATAACCCAGGTCGCGAAAATCCCCAAATCGCCCAGATTAGGGCACACGATTCAGATCCCCAAATCGCACACACTCAGCCAGAGTCGAAATCCACAGATACAGTCGCCGGCAAGTGCACAGTCGAGCAAGAAAGCTCCCAGATCATCGTCGTCTATCATCGGACTCCACAAAAAATCCAAACACCCATCGCCACTCATGGGGGTGAGATGTGTTGGCGACGGTGGTTCAGAACGACGGTGGTGGTTCGCAGGGGGAGAGGAGACGGTGTTGCTGGGGGAGAGGGGTGGTGGTTCGCAGAGGAGAGGCGGTGGTGGTTCGCAGGGGAGAGGGGGCGGTGGTTCAGAGGCGACGGTGGTGATGCTGCGGTGGTGGTTCGCAAGTGGGAGGCGAGATGTGTTGGTGAGAAGCGACGGTGGCGGTGGTGAGACGCGGTGGTGAGAGTTCGTGTAGACGGTGATGAGAGGCGGTGGCAGAGGAACTTGTAAATGAGAATAAATCTTAGTACATGGGTGGGATTGAGGGTTTCAGAGGAGTAGGGTGAAAATTGTAGAAAATTTGGGGGTAGGGTAGTAATTTTAGGTATAGTTAATTTTGATTAAGTTGTATTAATTTTTTGCCAAATTAGGAAACGTGTCTAATAGACGGGACGGACGGAAAAGGAATACGTGTCTAATTCAATGGGACGGAGGGAGTATAATGAACTATCATATAAACTACAATGATCAATTAAACACACAACAATGAAAAGTTCATAGTTCATTCATAGCATTTAGTTCGGATATATATATATATATATATATATATATATATATATATAGGGGAGTGATCATATGAGAACTCCCCTTACCATGTGAAAATAAGAACTAATCTCGGCCATCCAATTGGTGGTCAAACGCTCAAGATTAAATAAATCCCGTCTGCATTATAATGTAGTAAAACATGCATTAAAGGGTAATTTTGTAATATTTTTTCTCTCTCCTCTAAAATCATCCTAAATCTTTAAATGATCATATCTCCTTCGATTTATATTATCTTTTAATGTATCATATATCAAATTAAAGGTAATTTAATTATCTTTCAAACGAAATCCCTATTGCATGTGTTTTGATTTAAAAATCATTGTAAAAAATGAAAATTAGTGATTATATGCATAATTCTCGTAACAGTACACGAATTCTTATATAATGAATGGAGTTGCACAATATAATGCATGAAGTTATATTATATAATGCAGAATATTATAGATAAAATGCAATAATATCATAGTTGTTATAAAAGTTGATCATATATTACTTGTTTTTTAATTATGTATTTTTTGTTATATTATATAAATGTATATTACTATATTATATAATGCATGTTTGTTAGGTATATAATGAATATTTGCTAGGTATGTATTGCATGTTGAGGTCAATATAATGCATGAAGTTATATAATGAATACAATTGCACAATATAATGCATGAAATTATAGTATATAATGCAGAATATGATAGATAAAATGCAACATGTTTATTTCAGCGAAATCATCATTCATCATTATATTTGCACGTGTTATGTATTATATAGCAATAACATATGAACTATAATGAAAGTAATATAATTTTTCTTTAAAATACAAGTAATACCATATATAATATGCATAATTCTCGTAACATTACACAAATTCTTATATAATGAATGCAATTGCACAATATAATACATGAAGTTACAGTATTTAATGCAGAATATGATAGATAAAATGTAACATGTTTATTTCAGCGAAATCATGATTTATTATTATATTTGCACTTGTTATGTATTATATAGTAATAACATATGTATTATAATGAAAGTAATATAATTTTTCTCTAAAACAAAAGTAATACCATATATAATGGAGGAAGTAATACCGTATAATGATAGTAATATTGTTCTAAAATAAGAGTAATACCATATTATAATGTAGGAAGATGTTTGTTATGTATATAATGAATGTTTGGTATATAATGCATGTTTCCTATGCGTATAATGCATGTTTGTTAGATATATAATGCATGTCGAGATAGAATATGCAAACAGAATCTTAAATAAGTACTAAATAACAAAAATACTCTATAATGCAGGTTTTTTGAGATTAAATGACCGAAAATTTTAGTAAAATCCTGAGCTTTCATTCATCAAAATCAATGGCGAGGATTGGTTCTTATTTCTTATAGTAAGAGTGGTTCTCACTGGATTGCATCCCTATATATATATATTTAGAGTTGTAATCATATGTTACCCACTTCTCCTATGTTACCATGTTACCTCTACATCATCTTTATGTAATATAGTACATTATATCGCATGCAATAGTACATTATCGTGTGCATTATTACATTAATGTAACAAAATTATTGCATTACATTATCTATAATAGTTTTGTACATTATCTTCGTAATGTTGCTAATTTGCCTAGATAATGTAATGAGTTTGTCTAGTTAATGCACCGAAACTTGAGTTAACAGGTAACATCTGGGAAGTGGTTAACCATATAATGCATCCCTATATATATATATATATATATATTGTTGGTCTCGAAATCAGAGTACAAATATGTGCAGCGGAAGTTAAATAATCTTGCACTTGTTCTGAAAACTGACTGGAACTCAGTTTTCAATTTTGATTAAACTCAGTCTTGGCTCAAAGTAAGTTTTAAGTAAGTTTCCGATATACACTTCAATACTTAGTCAAGTATTGAAGGTTTCAAATAAGCAAGTAAGTTTAGAATGCAGAAGCTTAATAAAGCAATAAATGACACAGGATATTATAGTGGTTCGGAATCAAAGTCCTACGTCCACTCTTCCAAACTTAATCGGGAATCCACTAAGTCACAGATTTACATGCCTTCTCACGATCTATGGTTAGCCCATCGGAAACCTCTGTCATTCGGTCTGCTAACATCACTCGCCTAGAAACTCCTTGTAGTCTGCTTCTTCTTCACGTTGAAGTGAGGACGCACCCCGCAACCTTCAAACTGAATGGTTGGATGTTTACTTGTTCTTCCTAGAACTAAGGTTGGTTGGCTACACCAGTGATAATCAGATTCCCAGAGTAGGAAACTGATTGCTATGAATACTACTTAAAAGTAATATTCACCAAGAACTAGCTTCAGCTTGGAGAGCTTCAGCCTTGTGCTCTTAGACAGGTGCACGGAGAGAATAACTTAAGTCTCGTGTTCAGATAACACGGAGAATCAGAAAGCTTTTCATTAGAAAGTTTGTCAGAGTATCGACTAAGTTTTGCGCGTGATTCATGTATGTTCTTCGTTTGAAGTGTCGAGCTATTTATAGGCTGACTTGGACGACATTTTAAATTCTGTCCAGTAAGACACATCGATCCAGCCGTTAGAGATAAAGATTGGGTCGTCCAATCAGATCCCATTCTTCCTAGGTCTGCTCTGCTCTGCTCTGAAAAACTGCTTTTGCAGTGTACCTTCCACCTGCTCTTGTCAGACTAATTTTCTGTCCGAGGAATCTAAGTTCCAGTTCCTCGTACTAACTCTTTGACACCACTTGAAGACATCTCGTGTCTGAGTTCGAATTCCTTGTGTCTCCTTATGTTTCACGTGTTCTTGAATTTTGAAACTGAAAACTGACATTCTCCAAAGTCAGTTTAAGTTTTTGTTTCTCTTCAGGATACTAAATTACAAGCACAAAAACTTTGTCTTCATTTTTTCAAGTTTCATGGCATCTTCACATTAATTTCTGAAACTTGATTCTTGTCTTTTCGAGCTTGGATATTTCTGAATTCTATCTTCAGAAACCAAGTTTCTGATCGCTCGATCTTCAGCTCAGTTTCTAGTCTATTACAACTCAATGAATCCTATATAAGGATTACATTTAGACACACTAGAAACTTAAAGCTAAAGTAAGTTTTGACACATCAAAACATCAAGGTAAATGGATAAACTTAAACTCTGTTTCTAACATATATATATATATATATATATATATATATATGGTAGTGATCAGGTGAGAATAGGAGTTACTATGAGAAATAAGAATAAATCTCGCGCGTCCATCTCATCAAATCGACGAACAGGATTCATTCTCAGCATATTGAAAAATGCGGCATTTTTGCCCCAATATCGTGCAGTTTTAGTCTTTAAAGGCTAAAACTGTAAAAATACTCAAACACAAACCGCAACCTGCATTTTAAGCCCAATTTATTTCATTTTTAGCCCAATTTACTTCATTTTTAGCCCGATTTACTTCATTTTTACATAAATACGAATTAAAAAAATTAAACATCTTCTTCTTCAAAGCAACAACACGAGCGTAGTCTCTATAAAACTCAATACCAACATCAACAGTTCTTAAAACTATTGTAACACCCCTCATAAAATTTGAATGTAATTATCGGATTTAAGAAGTTTATATTTTGCTATCGAATTAATTCGAGATATCGCGATCAATTTATTTTGGAAAATTATTATTGTGGCCTCATTTGCTTGCCACCTTATTCATCGAGAAAATAAATTATTATTAATTGGTCTAATTAATTTCGATTAATTATTCGGTGATCAACTTTTTCGTATCGGGATATTATCGATCGATAAATATTCGGGAGTAAACAAAATATTACGGTCTCCCGTGCAATGACGCGAGGAGATGTGGAGTCGACGTGAGGTGATGTTAAAGTGATCGATGTGACAAGCGAATGACAACCACTTTAACCTTTTTGACTTTCGGTAATTACAAAGTTACCCCTCACCTCCCTCTATAAATATAACTTCCCCTCTCACTCCACCACTTTTACTCTCTCTCACTAAACTCTCTAGAAATTCTCCGGCGAAGATTTTCGGCGAGCTCCGACGAAGCTCCGGCGAAGGGTTTTCAAGGTAAAGATATACCTTTTCGGAACCCTCTCTTCGTTTCCTTTCCATTTCCAACCTTAGATTTCTATTCCCTTTTGTTTTGAAGTGGGAAATCGACGAATCAAAGGTTGATCAAGCTCTCAAGGACCTATAAACGTTTTCAAGGTATAAATCGAACCTCCCTCTAGCTATTTATCCATTTAAACATGTTATGATTTTTGCCCTAGTTGATAAATGTGATGATCTAGGCTTCATTTTGAGTTTATGAGTACGTATGCATGTTTAGCATGATATATTATGAGCCTAGAGACGATATATCGACCTAGGAATCGATTTGTGTTGATTTTGGAGTATTTTTGGTATAATTGTCCAATATGGTAATGTTATGATTAAATCTCGATTCCAACATGTTTTGATAGTTTGAATCATGTCTAGACTCATTATATATATATAGGAACCATTTGGTGTTGTTAGAAATCGATTAGACGAGTCCGGATAACCGTTTGGGCCAAAACACAAAAATTCCGCCAAAGGCTTCAAGCCTCTGTTTCGACCGACATAGATTGTGTCGACCGAAATAGAGCCACAATTTCGATCGACACAAATTGTGTCAACCGAAATGAAGCCAAAATTTCGATCGACACAAATTGTGTCGATCGACACAGATGCTATTCCTTAATATTTTGTTGTCAACCCTAGTATCGTTCGACACACTTCATTTCGATCGACATTCTTGACGTAACAAGCCATTTCGATCGACACACTTGGTGTCGGTCGACACACTAATGATTTTGATCGACACACTTGGTGTCGGTCGACACACACATGAATTCGGTCGACATTTCCTTCATGTCGACCGACACAAACCAAACCAGTCGACACATGCTTCGGTCGACACGCATATGTATGACAAACATCCATGTCGATCGACACCGCTTATGTCGATCGACACAGACGCATAACTTGAAATCTTTGGCTTTCATTCTTCGATCGATTCGACGTATCATCCATACCTTTTGACCTTCTTTCGATTGATCGATTAATACAACCATATCTCAATTCTAAATTCATTCATCGATAAATTGAATTCAAATTTAGTTTGATATTCCTTGTATCAATCGGCAGTGAGATGTTATCTTCCATAACTTCTCCAAGAATCTTTTCAATTCAAACCAATTGATTTGCTTGACCAAACTTTTGTAACTCGAACTTCCTTCGAAGCTTATTATTAAACCAAACTTATTGAACCTCAACCTTTGAAATCTTAATCCGATCTTTGTCTAAGATCAAGAGTCTCTTCGATTATTTCGATGAAACAACTTGGTGAGTTTTTATACTCCCAAGCAATGTACGATGATTCATAATGAATATGAAACATCTTCCAATCTTAGACTTTTGAAGGTGCATAGTCACTCGACGAAGCCAATTGTATTATTCAATCAAAATGAACTCTTATTTCTTCAATTAATGCTCGATATTGAATCGCGAGCTATTGATGTAACGTTTGGCTACCTAGTTCGTCAAACTAAATTGCCAAAGTCATTCTTCCATATCCTTATCCGATGGCTCAAACTTGAGAAGTCCAAGATCGATTAAGTGTCTAGAATTATTTGATGAGTTAGATTTTTAAATCTATTATCCATTCAGGATTTACTCGTATTCCTTATGTAATAGGAAAAGGGAAGGAGAAGACCGATATCTAGATCAACAGACCGCATAACCGCACCTACTCAAGGTGGGCTTTCTTTTTCCCCTATATAGTGGGCCAAATTAAAAATATGAAAACAATGTTTTCCT
>JAPKLW010005368.1:0-21350 GCA_026898455.1 Plectranthus barbatus
AAACAACGGAAGTCAAAGGATCACAAGGAATATACTTGTAGCAGGCTTGTTGGGAATTATCCCTAAAATCTTCCATAGGACTTATTTGTAAAAGGTTTTGTTGGATCAAACCTTATCTAGTTGGTCGATCATTTGCTGAAATCTAGAAAGTCTAACGCAACTTGTAAAAGTCCTGTATAAGCTAAATATCGAGTTGTAATAGACTAGTGTGCTATGAAGATTCCCTAGCAGAGGAGATAAGATGACTCGGAAGGTCAAATTCACAGACTGCTAGAGAAGTCAGCAAACAAGAACGTAGGAATGCTAAGGAATTAGCATTCGCACGTTTCAGCAATCAATGGAGAATCACATATAAAACAAGTCAAAGGATCTCAAGGAATATTCGTTTAGCAACGTTGAAGCCAAGCTGTGACTCTGACAAAAAGGACGCACAAGGGACGAGACTTTCCCTAAGTAGTCCGGGAAGTACATCTCCACCCAGAAAGGCGTTCTACCAGTTTGATCCATTCTTGGAAGAAAGAAGCTGTTGTGTCTAACGGGTATGGAGATTCAAAGTTTTGAATCTCCAACTATAAAAGGCAGAATTCAAGAACTGGATAGACTACTACTTTTACAAATCTACAAGTGTTCTTATCACTTTACTCACGAACGCTCAAGCTAAAGATTCCCTTGACAAAGTGATCCTTAAAAGTAGTCAGTTGAGAGACATCTTAAAGTCTATCTGAAGACTCTCAACAACCTGTGGTGTCGTTCATTGAAGTACTGACACTCCATTGAAGATATTCCTGATTGCACTCAAGGATATCTCAATCATTGGGATTCATTTCTTTCAGAAAGGAATCCAACAGTCACTCTTGAAAAACTGTGACTCACACGGGCACTAGCCGCAGACCTATCAAGTTCCGAGGCAAACTCTAAACGCCTCATTAGCAAAGGACAAGTTTTACGAAGGTGCGCCCTTGACTTGCCCGGAGCTGTGTTCGGAGAAGCTCAGATTCACGGAGGATAGCTGTCAAGTAGCCAGGCCGAAAGTTCACTGCCTACTTAACTGGAAAGGCGATTCCTTGTACTCTGTATACTTCTCTAGTGAAATTCTTAGCGCTTCGGCTAAGGAGTGGACGTAGATCTATTTGATCGAACCACTATAAATCATGTGTTCATTTACTGCTTTACTTACTGTTTTATTAGTTTGCTGTTCAAAGGTTGATTTAAAACCTAGCAACAGAGTTGCTAGTGTATATCTGCAAACTAACATTAAAATCAACTTGAGTTAAGAAATTATTTTGCTGATAACAATATTAAGTGCAAGTAACTTTACTCTATTCCGCTGCATTTCGTGTTGAACTTTAAAACACGACGACTCTGATATTTCGGGACCAACAAGTGGTATCAGAGCAGGAGGTTGAAAAACCGACTGCTTCTGAGTCGCTTTAAGACCAGATCTATCGCTTTTCTTGCACTTTTATACATTTTTCTCAGCTCAGGAAATCACTCAAAGAATATACAAAATGATGAACCACTCCCTTGGAGAATATGATAGAGAGAACTTCTCATCCTGGAAGAAGATGGCCCTCATACAACTTCAGAGCATACACCCTGAGATGGCTGACATACTGTTAAGAGGTCCTATCTAGATTATGAAGGTTAACACCTTTAAAGGACAAGGACGTGCTGAAGATGCTGCTGGAGGAGAACCAAGACCCCCAAGACCTGAAATGGTTCCTAAATCATTTGACGAGTACACCAGTGAAGACAAGAAGAGAGCCCAACTAGAGCATGTGGCAAAGAAACTCATTCTTGACTCTCTTCCAAAATTGATGTAAGAAAAGGCGCTTGACATGGAAACTGCCAAAGAAATGTGGGACTACGTGTGCGAATCCTCTCAGGAAACGGATCAAATGAGACACAACAAACTGCAGGTAGCTGTAGATAAGTACGAATCTTTTTCTATGCGTGCAGGAGAAACTATTCAAAACATGGAGGAACGCTTCAACACAATAATCGGAGAACTAAGAAGCCTTGGAAAGAAGTATGACAATGGAGAAATGAACAATAAAATCATCTCCAAACTCTATCCAAGAGATGACTGGTTCGCAAAAGTAACAAGCATGAGTGAGAAAGACCTCAATAAATTGACAGCATCTGAGGTATTTGCTTAACTCAAAGCTCATGAATTTATAATACAGCAGTCAAAGAAAAATGAAACAGCTGTAGCACAAGCCGCTTCCACCTACGCTGGAAACTCTGAGGACTTAGCATATTTCGCTAAGAAGGACTATAACAAATTCAAGCTGAAAAGACCTTACTATAAACCTGAAAGAACCACTCCAGCATCGCCCTCGAAAGAAGGAACTTCTAGTGCAGGTACACCAGCAATTGATCTAAAGATCAATGAACTGGAAGAGCAGATGAAGAAAATGCAGAGAATGCTAAATGAAGCAAAGGCTGAAAAGGAAGTAAAAGAAATTACATCATCAACTTCTAACTGCTCTGTGGAGCGAAAAATTAGAACTTGCTTTGAATGTGGTTCTCCAGATCACTTGAAGCATGATTGTCCGAAGGTCAGCAAAGAAGAACGTGATCGCCTGAAGCAACGATTTGAAAGACGTGCTGCCAAAGCAGTAACCAAGGCATTGCTAACCAGGACAGAGATTGCTGATGAAGAAGAACTCTACTGCTCATCAGAAGAGGATGATAACGAAGAAGCCTTGTTTGTACTAATGGCAAATATCTCTGAAGATCAGTCTGCAAATGCCAACTACGATGCTGAAGAAACCAATGAATCAGCTCTAGCTGCTGAGGAAGCAGAGGTATTGTCCACTAACTCATCTAGCAATCAAATTATAGACAAATCGGAGGAATCACATTTCGATTCCGAACAAGATTATCTAGTGGAACTTTCATTAGAATTTGCAAAAATGTATGAAATCAAAAATGAGATTGTGGGAGAAAATGCTTCATTAAAACTTCACATTACAAGTTTAACCGAGGAAGTCGAAAGACTAAGGTTAGATAGTGAAGAACTTCTCAAATTAAAAGAAGATTTCTCACAGTTATCAGAAAGATTTCAAACATTAGAAAAGGAAAATCAAACACTGAAAAACAAACCAAAAGAGGATTGCATTTGCATGTATACATCCAGCAGAGCTGCTCTCAATGCTCTTGTAAGTAGTCAAAGACATCACTCTAATAAGTCAGGACTTGGATGCGAATCATCAAAAAGAACGTCAAAATCCAATGGTAATTCTTTTATGCAAAATCCAATTTTGTTTATAACTGCGGGGTATAGCTCTAATGAAAAAGGTAAAGGAGTAATGTCTGCTGAAACCTTGTCTGTCAGAACCAAGGATAAACCTCAGCAAAGTAGGTTCATTGAAGCTCAGCAGAGTTCTGCATCAAAGAAAGCCAATAATTCATCTGCTAGATCCCAGCAGAGGACAGAGTATGCTAAGCCTTTAACCAATGGACCTCAGCAGAGGATCCTGAAGACAAATGCTGAACGCAACTCTAAGCCTCAGCAGAAGATCCAAAAGATGAATAATAGGCAAGTATTTGATAGACATCAGCAGAGAAACTCAAGAGCACACACTAAAACTTACTCAACCAACTCCAGGAGTACTGAGCGTTTCAATTCCAACGCAAGGATAGTACATCCTAATTTTCATCAGAGAAGGCCTACACAGTACAACGCTGTGAGACCCAACTACCCGCAGAATATACTGCATAGAAGAAATATCTATGCAAAGCCTGAGCCCATTCCACATTATTCTTCAAAGGCAAGGACGGCTAAATTCACTCATTTATCTAGAAACAGAAATGTTATGCCAAAAGTCAAGAGAATGGTGAATAGTGAAACCAAGACAAAAGTCTTGAAAATCACTAAGATGTGGGTTCCGAAAGGAACAATGCTTCATGCTAATCCTGCAGGACCCGACGCTAAACGGGTACCTAAATTTGTTTGATTTACTTGCAGGAACAGGACTCCATAGCTACGGAAACATGCATATCCAATGAATGGGTCCTGGACAGCGGTTGCTCTGCTCATATGACCGGAAATGAAGAACTATTTTCAGACATAAGAAGATTATTCAACGGTCCAAGAGTCAAGTTCGGAGACAACAGTGAAGGAGAAGTTGTTGGACGAGGTTGCATTGAAAGGAATGGCTTGAGAATCGTCAACGTAGCGCTAGTCTCCAACCTAAAGCACAACTTGCTCAACATAAGTCAACTATGTGAAAATGGGTATATTGTATCATTTAAAAATACTGGCTGTACTATTGCTGATGCTATTTCAGGAGAAATAAAGCTACGAGGGATCCGCAAGGGTGGATTATATATTGTCGATTGGCGAAGTGGTCTACAACATTCATGTTTTCTAGCTCTCAATAAGGAGGAAACAACATGGCTATGGCATAAAAGGTTCAATCACTTAAACTTCAAAACCATTAACTATCTTGCCAAACATAAGCTTGTTGTAGGTCTACCAAATAGCACCTTCCGCAAAGAAGGAATATGCAAGTCATGCCAACAAGGAAAGCAACCTAAGTCATCCTTCAAGACAAATCCTGAAAAGGGGACATCTCAAAGGATTCTGGAATTGCTTCACATGGATTTATTTGGCCCAGTCACGCCACCCACTAATTCTGTAACGGAGTGCTGATGGATTTCTGCGCTGAAGCTGGAATATCACATGAAAAATCCACGGCACGAACTCCTCAACAGAATGGTTTAGCAGAAAGAAGGAATCGAATGCTGAAAGAGGCTGTTCGCTCAATGCTAGCAGACTCGAAACTTCCTGCCAAGTATTGGGGTGAAGCAGTCATGGCGGCCTGCTACACACAGAACAGGAGTGCTATCACGAGCAGATTCAACAAAACTCCTTATGAAATATATCACGGTCGTAAGCCTTCTATAACTCATCTACGTGCTTTTGGTTCCACATGTTATATTCACAATAACGGCAAAACCAAACTTAATACCTTCACACCTAAATCTGATGAAGGTGCACTTCTTGGATATGGACACCCCACTCATAAAGGTTACAGGGTATTAAATAAGGTTACTGGGATTGTGGAAATAACATGCAATGTTATTTTTGATGAGTCTACTTTAGTGCGCAGTGAATATAAAGAAGAAAAGATTAGCATTCATGAGACTGATGATGTCAATGATCATACATTTCTAAATTCTTTCGAGAATATAAGTATTGATCCGACTAAGTCTATGACTGAATGCAATCCAAACGCGACGCACTCAGCAGGAGATCAAACTGCTGACAAGGCCAGTGATGCTAATGATCATGCTGAGGCCAAATCAACACACATCATAAACGAACCAACTATTCTAGAAGTGGTGAATGATGAAGACGACGAAGGAACTCCAAATCTAGAAAGTGATGCTAAAACCGATGCTGATAAAGTTGCAGTCAATGCTGAAACTGCTGCTCCCGTGGAAGAAGTGGCAGATCAAGCTGCTACAGAGCATCTGAATGCTGAAGCACCCAATGCTGAGTTACCAGTAGAAGATCCAGAAAATGCTGATGAAGATACCAACATTCCTAATGCTGAGCACCAGACAGATGATGAAGAGAATGCCTCAGCAGATGACGATCAAGAAGAAGTAACAAATGCTAAAAATCAAATCAGGCCTACGTGGTTACGCGCTCATCCTCCAGATGGAATTCTTGGGAACATCAATGATCCTTTATTAACAAGGCGAGGAAATGCTAATGCAATGTTAGCATGCTACATTTCCAGTGAAGAGCCCAAGAAAGTCGAAGAAGCTCTGCTAGATTCCGATTGGGTGAATGCTATGCAAGAGGAGCTTGCAGAATTCACAAGAAACAATGTGTGGGAGCTAGTAGACAGGCCAGAGCATCAGAGTGTAATAGGCACTAAATGGGTATTCAAAAATAAGAAGGATGAATCCGGCACAGTTGTAAGAAATAAAGCAAGACTCGTAGCCAAAGGATATAGACAATGCGAAGGCATTGACTATGATGAGACGTTTGCTCCGGTAGCAAGACTGGAAGCAATTCGCTTATTTTTAGCATATGCTGCGTATCACGAATTCGATGTGATGCAAATGGATGTAAAGAGTGCTTTTCTCAATGGCGAGCTCAAGGAGGAACTTTACGTCGAACAACCACCAGGATTTGAACATGGTAATCAAGTCTACAGACTCAAGAAAGCACTATACGGTCTGAAGCAAGCACCAAGAGCATGGTATGGAACATTATCAAAGTTCCTGCTATCTAATGGATTTCAGAAAGGGAGGATAGATCAAACTCTCTTTCGCATCAAAGATGGAGATAGCATTCTGCTAGTTCAAATATATGTCGACGACATAATCTTTGGATCGAAGAATCAAGATTTATGCGATAAATTCTCCGATCTCATGACCAGCAACTTTCAAATGAGCATGATGGGAAAGATGTCTTATTTCCTTGGATTACAAGTTCAACAATCCAGAGAAGGGATCTTCATCCACCAGAAGAAGTATACTCGTGATCTTATTGCAAAATATTGTCCAGAGAAGACTAAGAGCCTACGAATTCCTATAAGCACAACCTGTATTGCTGCTCTTGAAAAGGAAGGAGAAGATGTAAATCCTACTCTGTATCGCGGAATCATAGGATCTCTGCTATACCTCACTGCTAGCAGACCCGACATATCCTATGCAGTAGGACTATGCGCAAGATATCAAGCTAATCCTAAGAAGTCACACTTCGACACCGCTAAGAGGATTGTTCGCTACTTGAAGTGCACAGAAGGACTAGGAATCTGGTATCCTAGAGCCGACAGCCTTTCTCTCAGTGGATACTCAGACTCAGACTTTGGAGGATGCAAGATTGATAGGAAGAGCACCAGTGGCACGTGTCAATTTCTGGGACACAAGCTTATAAGCTGGTTTAGTAAGAAACAGCATTCCGTTGCTACTTCGACCACCGAAGCAGAATATGTGGCAGCTGCTAGTTGTTGTTCACAGATTATCTGGATCAAACAACAATTGGAGGACTATGGCATTACTCCAGAATGCGTGCCAATCTACTGTGATAACAACAGTGCAATGTGTATTACAAAGAATCCCGTTCATCACTCCAGAACGAAACACATTGATATTCGTCACCACTTCATCAGAGATCATCAGGAGAAGAAGGACATAGATGTTCAATATATATGCACTGAAGATCAAATTGCAGATATATTCACAAAACCGCTTCCGGAGTCACGATTTAAGGAGTTATGCATTAAATTGGGACTCATGGAATTAGACGAGACTATGGATGAATGAAATATAGTTTTCATTCTTTCTGGATTTCTTGAAGACCTAATATTCGAATCGTAAGATGCTCATTATTCAGCAGAGCACTTATAGTTATTCTGCAGAAGATGTTAACAATCTTGATCACTACTACGGATTTCGGTGAGCTATGCAATTGATACCCAAATATGTATCCAGAAGATGCAGACAATAAGAAGATAACTCTTCATTAGTAGCAAATGATGGAAGAACGATCATCTTACACCTTTCAAGATCAAAAGGGGAGAGAAAGAGCGGATACAAACAGCGAAGAGAGGAGTACGTTCATAAAAAAAAAAAAAAAAACAGAGTATTTTCAGTTTTACAATCACAGACATCACATGGTACGAGGATCTCTTGGAAAGAAGTCGGATGGACGAAGGGTCGATGGGCCGACAGCAAGATCAGGGACAGTTTGCTCCAGTAGCCAGCTAAGCTGCATTCCGTTTGACAACCCGGCGCTAGGCCAGACGTTGACAACCTCCTTCACCTGGTCAAAAATGAGCTTTGCCCAGTTGGCATGGAGCCACCCATCGTCGACCACCATCATTGCCTGCCAGACACCTTTGGTGAGAGACAGCTCTTCATCAGCGTACATTCCATTCACCATCCCGTTACAGATGTCATACAAAATACCGAACTCGGGACGAAGACTTAGTGGCGACACCGTGGTGGAGAACTCGCCCCAATGCCCTCTCTTCCAACGCTTCCAGTAAGAGAACTCTGGCGCCACATCACGAGAACGATAGCTGTAGATAGAACTATCACCTTTGGGCAAGTTGAAGTCTCGAGCAAAGGAATCAACGGTCCACTTCACCAAACGATCATTCAAAGAACCGAAGATGGTGTCACTCTCCACTTGCGCTTGACTAAAGAATCTCTGAAGAGCCTCACGATGGAAATGCTGTGGGGTAATCGTAACATATGTATCAATACCAGAGGATATCAATTTTTGCATCACCACATTTGGAACTCGAGGATCACTCGCATAGCAGCGACGAAGGTTCTTCTCACAGAAGATTGGATTACGGGTAATGGTCAAGTGATACACGGGAGAATCTGGGGAACTCGGACCAGAGTTAGACGAAGCAGGGGATTCTTGGTGTAACATGGTTGACGAAGGAGAAGACATGTTCTAAGGGGTTATGGAAAGGATGTTAGAGATGAAGTAAGAAGAGTCGGGAACGTCTACTTATAAGATGAATGGCAACCACCACATTAATGACGGTCTTATCCATTGAGAACATGAACGTTATGATTCAACGTAATGATTCACTACGTTGGACACTCAATCGTCACCTCGAAATTCCAAACGCTGTGATGATAGGAAGCCTCATGTCTAATCCAGTGCATGGCTCGAGAATCATTATAACTTCTACAGGAATAGTGACTCTCTATGATTAGTCACACTATTTCATCTCATCATTTATCTGGAGCTTATCAAGTTCAGAATTAAATGTAATTTCAAGAAAATTTGATGCTGAAGAGGATGAATGAGTCCAAGCTCTCATTCTATCTATGCGAATATTTCTTAAAAGCAAATATTCATTATCGATTCTGAATTACAAAAATGACAAATACAAGGAAAGGACTGCTACATCATCCTTTCTGCTGAAAGACTAACAAGAAGTTTTCATGAAGATTACAAAGAAGGAGAATATAGAGCATTTCTCAACCACAGTTTGGGAAATGAGCTCTCAAGGGATAGTAATCAAAACCCATCAAAGGAAGTCCTTCGGAGACTAGATGCGGAAAGGACTGCTCAAGCAACCAACTTAGCTGCATGCCAGTTGGTAGAGGAATCTGAGGCCAAAGTTCAATGCACTTCTTCACTCCATCGAAGAAGAATCCAGCCCAGTCAACATCCTTCCTTTCAGCGTCAATAGCCATCATGGGTCTCCAGATCCGCTGATTCATCACATAGTTCTCAGCAGGGACGCCAAAGGTGACATTGCTCACAATGTCAAAGATGACCCTATATTCCTCCTTCAGATGCAGACATGAAGGTGAAGGTGAAAACTCGTATTCAGCAGATTGCCTCCATTCATTCCAGTAACGGACTTCTGGAGCAGTAAGATGGTGGAACACGTCCATGACTCGTACTGGACCTCGTGGAAGACCGAACCTCTGAGAAAACAAATCGGGAGTCCAGCAGACTACTTCATTGTCATAGCAACTCCAAATAGCATTATCCTCAGCTCTACCTCTAAAGATAAAGGTTTGAAGAGCCTCCTTCTGAAACTTTGACGGCATAGTTATCATGAATTGAGTTAGAGAACTCTCATGAAGAGCACCCATCACGAAGTTGGGAACACGGCAGTTACTGCCATATTCGAAGTACAACCCTGATTCATGGAGAACCTGGTTGCGTGTGATCGTCAGATTACTAGGAGCTCTCGTTATGTTATACATTTTTTTTGGAGCAAATAGAGACAGACAGCGAGATATTCAAGGAAGAAGAGAAGATGAAGTTCAAGAAGGATAGTTGAGAGATGAAGTTTAGGATGATAAGTGCGCTACCACTTATAGCCAGGTCAAGACACTATTCAAAGGGCAAATACTCATCCAAAACGTCTTTTCGAATAAATTCAAATCCAGAAGAGCAGATGTCGAAGAGCCTCGACAAAGGGGGAAGTGCCACCTGTTATAATAAAACTACATTCGGCAAATCCTTCTTTATGGATTTACTGACGCTCTATTCCACGAATGCTTAAAAAGGATATCAAAGGATTGCACATATCTTTTGATCCAGACAGACATCTACCATCTTAAATGATATCACTTGGAGATTATGCGTGAAAAAGATTATTTATGACACGACTTCAGATGTTGCGATACACATGCTAGCATAGCAGATACGTCAAAAGGAGTGAAACTCAATACATCTTTTATTTATCAACAAGATGATATTACAACAACAGGGGAGATTCGAAGAAAATACTACATTCAAGATTCTAGAAGGAAGAAGGTCTAAACGGAAAGAAGTCCTCAGTCACAAGATTAGTTGGTCCTTCAGCCAAATGAGGAAAACTTTGCTCTAGCAGCCAACTAAGTTGCATTCCGTTGAGAAGAGGCACGGCAGGATAATACTCGACACAATCTCGAACGCTGTTGTAGATATAACCAGCCCAGTCTACTTCGGCTCCATCATCGATCGCCATCATGAGTTGCCAAGTCTCCTTCGAGAAGAAAGTATCATCAATACACTCTCCCATCAGCATATTGTTGGCCACACGGTAGAGCACCCAATACGGAGTGCGCAGATCGTACGCAGAGACCGACAAAGAAAACTCCGACGAAGGACAACGTCTCCATTTCTGCCACTCCGACCACTCAGGGGCAATGTCCGTCACACGACAATTGAAGACCGACCCAGGGCCTCTCGGAAGACCGAATTGACGAGAAAAGACTTCCGGTGACCAATAGATGAGTTTCCCATGGAAGAAACCATATATGCCATCTTCCTCCAAAGAACAACTCTCCATGAATTCTCGAAGCATGTCGCCTTGAAAACGCCTTGGAGTAGTAGTGACGAATTGGGTTAATCCACTCCGATTTAACCTCGACATAATCATTTCTACAACCCTTGGAGTATTATCGTATAAAGAATTCAAACCAGCCTCGTGAAGAATCTGGTTTCGGCGCAATTCTAGAGATTGTCCTGGAGAATCCATCTTGGTTCTTGGAATTCTTGAAACAATGAGGAAAGATGTTCCATCTTCATTGATACTCTTTACAGGGTATTTATAATGGGAAAACCTTAGCGCTTTTTGTCTGACCGAATGGAAAGACGACACGTCAGCATAGTCAAAATACGTCTTGGAAATCGCAGTCAAGGGTCGTCGTATCAGCAGAGGATTAAACTCCGCTAGCGAACAGACATCTGCTAGCAAACCCAAGCTCTGCTGGAAAAGAAAATTCTGCTAGAGTATAGACATCTGCTAGCTAACCCAAACTCTGCTAGATATAGAAACTATGCTAGAATCCAGACATCCACTATCAAAGACAATCTTTGCTAAAGATGGACACGCTGCTGAAGAAAAGGCATCTGCTATGAACTCACCTATCTGCTAGGAATTCAGAGCACTGCTAATGAAGTGTACCACTAGCAACTAACATCTATGCTAGATTTGCGAAATCAGCCCAAGACAGAGTCCTTGCTAGAAACTTGCGGATTATACTAGCAACAAGAATATCTGCTGCTGAATTACAATCTATGCTAATATGGACTTTATGCTAGAGTTAGCATCTCTACTGGTTAAAGTACATTCTGCTATCAACCTTCACGCTGCTAGGATGTTCACACAGTCATCACGCAATCGACTAACAGAGCATATATCGAAACGATGATTGCAAAAATATATTGTTCTATATATACAACATCAAGACAGATCTACATCAGCAGATTTAATCAAAAGGCAAAAAAGGTACAAAGGGATAAAAATCTATCCCCCGAAGATTTGAAGGCCCTACAGAGAGATCTGTAAACCTCTGTTCTAGCAACCAACTTAAGGGCATCCCATAAGGAAGGTGTAGACGAGGGAACTGCTGCACACTTTGGCGGACCCTCTGGAAGATAAATGACGCCCAATCCACGTCAGCCCGATCATCGATAGCCATCATTACCATCCAAACTTCACGCGAGAAAATCATATCGTCCGGATTGACTCCAACTATCATTCCACAAACGAGTTCAAAGAGGACTTGATAGCGAGGAAGGAGTCCATATGCTGAAGGAGTAGGAGAGAAATGCAGATTAGCATATCGTCTCCATCTCATCCAGGACGACCATTCGGGCGCAATCTCATCATTGCGATACGCCAATACAGAATTTGGACCCCTCCGAAGACCAAATTCTGAAGCAAAAGTATCCACAGTCCACTCCACCAATTGGCTCTTAAAGACACCCACAATAGAGTCTCCGACAGAACGACTCTGTTCCAAGAGAGATTGCAGGTGTTCTCTCTGAAACGCATGAGGAGTCAAGGAAATAAACCTAGACAACCCACACGCTTGCAGACTGGACATTACCCACTCTGCTATGTGGTATTCTTCTTCATACTCCATATAGAGACCAGCATCACAGAGAATTCTGTGACGAGGAACGAAGAGTGATCGACCTTGCTCCATGAATATCCTCTTGAATTTTTTCTAAAAGAGTAAGAGTTGCAAGAAAGCGTACACAAACGCTTCATCTATCTATGCTATTTAAAGAAGACATCTTGGTTACTTTACGCTGCTGAAGCTGCAGAGTCACTCAGAGGGATAATTTATTTCATTAATGAAGAGGTCATATCAGACGGATTCATGATCACGCCTCGAAAGCACTGCCGAAGGTTATTGGGATGATAGCATATTATACGTGGTATCATCCGCACATTTTTATTCACATCGGCTGCTGAAGATATCTAATCAGAAGTATGACGATTACTTCTCATGATGGAGGAGCATTTAATGAGTTCAGACGGCGGCATCGAATGAAATTGGGACACGTCATCAACGCTTACAGATCCAAAGTCGCGGATACTCCCACGATCTGATTCTTAACCCTAGCCGTTGGTTCAAATTAAAAGTAACTTTGAATCCTACCCGTTCATTTTCTCCTCGTATTCCGAAACAATATACACACTTTTCGTTTTCGAAACCTCCATCTCCCTTCAGAATTCGCCCAACTCGAAAAACCCTCTCATCGCACAACACAAAAGAAACCTACCCTTCCATGGCTTCGAATCAAGATTCTTCAATCACCTTACCCCAAAATACAGATACCTCTCCAAATCTCGAATCATCACCATCAGAAAACCCAGAAACAGTCAATTTGCAACCTGCTTCCTTTACATATCCCTCGATTACTTGCTCGCCTCTGCATGTTCGACATGCACCGGAGTTCACTGGCATCGAGAAGAAGGAGGACATTGATGAGTCCATCCCTTACCATACTTTAGTGACCATGGCACGATAGAAGAAACTATCAACGCATTCGGCGGAACGGAGAAGAGTCGCCCAGATTATGAAGGACAGGATACTGTACATGCCTCTTGCCAACAAACAATTTCCCAAATGGATTTTAGACTTACTTGATTCTGAGTTATTGGTAAAGTACCTCACTGCTGAACCTGATCAGTTTCATCCACATATGGTTTCTGAATTCTATGCTAGGGCGGTTATGAGTGATGATCAGAGATCCTTCAAAACTTGTGTTTATGGAAACATCATAGAAGTAAGTGCTGAGTTACTTGCTCGCACTTTTGGGCTTCGCAACTATGGAGCTAAAATTTCTCAGTATAAGATCACTGAGACCGCTGAAATGGAAAGAAGGTGGAACCTTTGGAAGAAACCAGGAGAGAAGAGACAAACGTTCAAGCCTAATACCTCGATTAACACCTTAACAGAGGATTACAAACTTCTTGCAGAAATTGTAATCAAGATGCTCCAATGTGATGCGGGATCATACGCGGAGCTATCTGCTAAGAAATATGCTGTGTTGATGGCACTCAATGACAATGTTAAAGGAAATTGGGCCGAGTTCATCTTTGAACGCTGGGCAGAACATGCCAAGAAAAACGCTCACATGGAAGTAGATGGGACGTTCTCCTCAAATGTGAACTTTGGATTAAAAATCAGTAAATTGTTGGAGATTCTATTTACCAACAAAGGCGTAGATCGAGGAGTTGCACTTCTTTCTACCGACTACATTCCGTTGACACGACGCAAGCCAAAGCCAATCAACATCAAAAATCCTCGGAAGTTAAAAGGAAAGTCTAATGTAGATAAGGATAAGCCTACATCTCCAGAGGAACCAGATGAAGAGAGCTTAGCAGCACCCATTCTCCAACATTCCATTCCAATACCTGAAGAGGAGTTAGCAATGTTGAAGAAGAATGCAGAAACCGATCAATGCTTCAAGAATCTAGAGGAAATTGAGAAGTTGGGAAATCTTCCAACTGATCAGATCAACGCCATTATGACTGAGAAGAAAGCAGATCAGTCTCAACCTATTATTGGAGCATTAGCTTTGCCAAATCACCCAACAAAAAGAGTTGCTACCAATCCCCCTGCATCCAAGGCAAAGAAGAAAACCAGGAGACGATTGGAACTTCTGACTGATACGGAAGTTAAGGAGAAAGCAGCGGCAGAAGCAGACTCTGATAAGTTAACCGAAAGAGAGAGTACAGCAGAGCAGACATCTAGCCAGCTCAACCTGGACGACACTTCTGACCCAGAATACATTCCTAAGTCTCTCAAACCTACGAAAGAGCAAACTAAGGAAAGCAGGAAAGCAAAGAGGAAACACTTAGTTTCGCTAAAGGACGTTGAAAGGAGAGCATATCAGAAGTTCATCCATAACTTGACACTCGATGGAAGAGATAGGAACTTCGAACGTATCAAGTCCGTTGCTGAAGAGTTTCGATCACAAAAGAAAGCGAACAAGGAAGCTAATCCAGAAAGCAACGCTAGCAGAGATATCAATCTCAGCAGAGAAGTCGAAGATATCATAGTTGATCACATGTCAGAAGACAATATGCATCAATCATCAGATGCTGGAGAAAGACAAACCCCTGGACAAGATGAGGAAATGGCAGAAAAATCAGCAAACTCTGTCATGAACAACGCTACAGCAGATTCGACTGATGATTCACTGCTTCTAGCGGAACAAGTGGCGAAGAAAGGAAAAGGAAAGGCTGCATTCGCAGAAGAATTGATTCCCAGTCCATCGCCTGCTCAGCAGATCAACATTGATGAAGAAGAGCTATCAGATACTGAATTCTCAAGAAGACTAGCATCAGGAGCTTTCAATGAAACTCACTACCACCGAAAAAAGATTCACAAGAAACGAGGAGGAGAATCCAGTCAGTTTCGTGATTTTGAAGATCAAGGTGGATCTCAAATCCATACTGATACAACAATCGGGAATCAAGATGAAAATACCATGTTGACAGCTCTCGACGAACATCCACCAGAAGCTCTCGAGCAATCAATTGTTGAAGCATCTCAACCAGTTCAACATGATCCTTCCAGCCCCGACTCAGGATCCTCTTGTTTTTCTGAATCAGATTCTGATGGAGAAGCTGAAGAAATTTACAATGCAAAGTTCTTAAGAAAAGAAACAACAGGATCCGAAGCTATTCTTCGAGTACCATTCCATGGATTGCCAGGACGTCGCTATGGACTTCGAAGAATTAGTCAATGGTGTGCAAAAGTTCATCCCGAGGATGCACCAAACTCAGATTTAGGACCTATGGCTGAAGAAATTGAGCAGTTCGTTGAATCTGAAACGGAGAGAGCCATAGCAGATCTATTCCACAGTGTATTGGATGAGTCAATACCCGAAGGACGTCTATTAGCACAAGAATTCCGTCGATGGAAGAAGTTTGATTATGTCATGCATCAACTCTGCTTTGAAGAAAGGATGCTCTGTATCGCCGCTAAAGGATTAAATTTCTGGCGATATGAAGAGCGTTGGTGTTTTGACTGGATTGATCAAGTTCCAGGGATGAAACAGTTCTCAGATCAACAAGTTATGTGTAGACTTCATGCTATCAGAGAACATCGCATTACCTCTCAGACTGCAGGACTACCCAAGTCTACCTTTGTCCCAGATGGATATTCTGACACAAGGATTGAACTGTCAAAGCGACAAGCCAAAGCGGCTGTTGCTTACGAGAAACGGCAGTTGGAATATAAATCTCAACAAGAAGACCGTCAGGAAGCTCGACGAAAGGGAAGAGTCACTGAACGTGCTGCTCCGAGACTCGAGTATCCAGATAAGATGTTAGTTGAGATTCTGGACGTTGATATCCAGAACATCATTGAGATTGATATTCAAAACATCTTTGAGAAAGCTCAGAAAGATGAAGCTCAGCTTATTCATGAAATTTCACAAGTTGTAGAGGCAGCTCATAGAATACTACTTGAAGAATTAAGCTATCAAGAATATCTTGCGGCGAATACTAGTCTTGGACAACCGCCCAACCCGCCGTTGAGTCAAGATCTAGTCATGACTACATCTTTCAATGCCCTTCCCATAACATCTCTACCCATGCCTTTCCCACTCACATCTGAAATAGCTGAGGCTTTCCACTCTTACATGCAAACAGCCGTTGATGAAAGATTAGAAGTAGCAACCAGCCAACTAAGAAATGAAGTGGATGAGATTCGGAGCAATGTATCTCATGTACTATCAGAGGTTGCTGAAAACAAGTTAGCCATTTCTGAGAACAGGGCCGGTCTTGAAGCTGCTCGTCAAGACATAGTGGACACCAGAATTCAAACAGAAGCAACGGTTGTAGCCTATGGTTCAGACCTTTTGGCTGCAATCAAAGAGGGGGAAGAAAGAAGAAAAGCTGACCGCGTAAGAAGAAAGAAGGAGAAACAGGAAGCAATAATAAGGGAACAAGAAAGGCTGAGGAAAGAAGAAAAAGCCAAAGAGGAACTCAAACAAAAGGAACTAGAAGCTAAACTTGAGCTACAACGAAAGGAACATGAAGCCAAGCTAGAGCTACAGAAAATTGAACATGAATCTCAAATGCAAAAGATGGCAATGGAACAAGAGAAACTGGCCAAAGAACTGGAGCGTGAGGCTGCTGAAAGAGAAGCAGGAGCAGCTCTTGTTGAAAACTTCATGAAGATCACTATGGAGAAGTTTGCAAACTTTCAGAAGATTAAATCAGCAGACAATGAAAAGGAAAAGCCAGCCCCCGACTCATGAACGACAAGGTCAATTTCTTTAAACTTAATTGCTCTGTATCCAATTTGTAATGTAAAATGCTAAATCATTTATAAAATTGGATCAGACTTTGACAAAATCTCTTTGTCCACTTCTGAATTTTACTGGTGTGCTGAAGTTGATTTACACTCCTAGTGTATTCAACAAATTTGCATGTGGACATGATGATTATGCTTATGAATGATTGTCGTTTTAAATAAATCTAGCATACTGCTATGTCGTAACCTTTTAATCGAGAAATATTTCCCAGCAACTTTTGAGGGGGAATTTTACTACAATCATTCCTATTGCTAGAACCTAGCTGGAAAAACTCTGTGATAGATTAGCATAAGATTGTAAAACACAGACATTCTTCCACGCGGGTCAGCAAATGATAGTAAGCTTTGATCGCACCAAAAAGGGGGAAATTGTTGGGAATTATACCTAAAATCTTCCATAGGACTTATTTGTAAAAGGTTTTGTTGGATCAAACCTTATCTAGTTGGTCGATCATTTGCTGAAATCTAGAAAGTCTAACGCAACTTGTAAAAGTCCTGTATAAGCTAAATATCGAGTTGTAATAGACTAGTGTGCTATGAAGATTCCCTAGCAGAGGAGATAAGATGACTCGGAAGGTCAAATTCACAGACTGCTAGAGAAGTCAACAAACAAGAACGTAGGAATGCTAAGGAATTAGCATTCCCACGTTTCAGCAATCAATGAAGAATCACATATAAAACAAGTCAAAGGATCTCAAGGAATATTCGTTTAGCAACGTTGAAGCCAAGCTGCGACTCTGACAAAAAGGACGCACAAGGGACGAGACTTTCCCTGAGTAGTCCGGGAAGTACATCTCCACCCAGAAAGGCGTTCTACCAGTTTGATCCATTCTTGGAAGAAAGAAGCCGTTGTGTCTAACGGGTATGGAGATTCAAAGTTTTGAATCTCCAACTATAAAAGGCAGAATTCAAGAACTGGATAGACTACTGCTTTTACAAATTTACAAGTGCTCTTATCACTTTACTCACGAACACTCAAGCTAAAGATTCCCTTGACAAAGTGATCCTTAAAAGTAGTCAGTTGAGAGACATCTAAAAGTCTATCTGAAGACTCTCAACAACCTGTGGTGTCGTTCATTGAAGTACTGACACTCCATTGAAGATATTCCTGATTGCACTCAAGGATATCTCAATCATTGGGATTCATTTCTTTCAGAAAGGAATCCAACAGTCACTCTTGAAAAACTGTGACTCACACGGGCACTAGCCGCAGACCTATCAAGTTCCGAGGCAAACTCTAAACGCCTCATTAGGAAAGGACAAGTTTTACGAAGGTGCGCCCTTGACTTGCCCGGAGCTGTGTTCGGAGAAGCTCAGATTCACGGAGGATAGCTGTCAAGTAGCCAGGCCGAAAGTTCACTGCCTACTTAACTGGAAAGGCGATTCCTTGTACTCTGTATACTTCTCTAGTGAAATTCTTAGCGCTTCGGCTAAGGAGTGGACGTAGATCTATTTGATCGAACCACTATAAATCCTGTGTTCATTTACTGCTTTACTTACTGTTTTATTAGTTTGCTGTTCAAAGGTTGATTTAAAACCTAGCAACAGAGTTGCTAGTGTATATCTGCAAACTAACATTAAAATCAACTTGAGTTAAGAAATTATTTTGCTGATAACAATATTAAGTGCAAGTAACTTTACTCTATTCCGCTGCATTTCGTGTTGAACTTTAAAACACGACGACTCTGATATTTCGGGACCAACAAGGCTCTAGCGTACCAAAACAAGAACAAAATTCGAAGTCGGACTGCCACTCTGACAGAAAGTTCACGCAAAAGGATAAGACTTTCCCGAAGTGGTTAGGAAAGTACAAGTCAAAAATAAAAGTGAATGCCACAGACAAACCTCTTCAGATCAAGGAGCCGTTGAGTCTAACGGATAAGGAGATTCAAAGTTTGAATCTCCACCTATAAAAGACAGTCTCAAAGATGAGAGAAAAGAGTACTACTTCAATAACTGCTTTCACGACTTACAATTGATCTTCTCACTTCACTCATTCACGAACGCTCAAGCTAGAGATTCCTTTGACAAAGTGAACTTTGAAAGTAGTCAGTTGAGAGCTATACGAAAGTTTATCTAAAAGCTCCCAACAACCAGAAGTGTCGCTCATTGAAGTACTGACACTTCATTGAAGATATTCTTGATTGCATTTAAGGATATTTCAATCATTGAGATTTCTTTCTTTTAGAAAAGAATCTAACAGTCGAACACCTGAAAAGGTTAAGACTAGAACGGGCGTCTAGCCACACTCAAGGAAAATCAGGAAGGGACTAAATCTTCCATATCAGGCAAGGCAGGAGTTTCGAAGGTGTGCCCTTGACCCCCAGCCAAACCTTACCAGAGAAGTTCAGACTCACGGAGGATAGCTGTCAAGTAGCCAGGCCGAAAGCTCACTGCCTACTTAACTGGAAAGGCGATTACTTGTAATTTGTATACTTTTCTAGTGAAATTCTTAGCGATTCGGCTAAGGAGTGGACGTAGATCCATTTGATCGAACCACTATAAACCTTGTGTCCGTTTACTGTTTTATTAAGTTACTGCTCAAAGATCGATTTGAAACCTAGCAACGGAGTTGCTAGAGTATATCTGAACACAAACTTAAGTTATAACTTGAGCTAACTAACTTTTGGAAAATAACGTTAAGTGCAAGAGACGTAAAACTATTCCGCTGCATTTCGTGTTAAGTTATCAATACGACGACTCTGATATTTCGGGACCAACAAAGACGTTAAACGAAGGACTCTCATTTGAAAGAAAGTTTTGTGTATGGAGATCTTTTAAGATTCTAATTGAAGTACGACGAAAACCGTAACGATAACGCTCATTGTTTTGGATGTGAAGCAGTTCGGGAAAAACATTGACAAGTCAAGTAACGTCTTATGAGAATGTTGGATTGCCTTATTATGTTCGACTAATTATTAGTATCCTATGGGGGGATAATTCTCTTCTAACTTGGTACATTTTCTTTCATTACTTTAAACTATCGGTTTGCGAGCCTTTGATTATTCTACTCGCTTCCAGTTCTGAACTAACTTGAGGACATTGTCTTATTTAATGTACGAATTCCTTGCAATTGAGATGGAAGTTATTCGCAACATAACGTTTCTCAATATAATACCTTCTACACTTGATAAGTTGCGGAGTAATTTTGCCATGTTGGTTTTTGTGCTGCCAGCGCTTCGTATCATTCTTTGAACTAGTTGGAATTATATCTTTGGTCGTTCTGACGATTTCTTTAATCTTTAACCATGTGTGATTACACCTTGATCTTATTCTCTTCCTTGGTTGTTAACTTGTTTCCTTTGAATCAAGTACGTTCACTTCTCATTTATCTTCCTTGATCTCTTGAAAATGAACAAGTTGTTCTTGTTCCTTTTTCCCAATATGCTTATTTGTGTTCGTTTCTAGACTTAACTTCTTCCAGATGAGCATGCTTATTCATAAGCTATCATCAATCAAACTTTTGGATGTTAGCATGTCTTCCTTGTTCAAGCATGCTTAATAGAATTAATCCTTAATAATTTATTCGATTGCTTCCTTGATTTTTGAGAAGACGTGCTCTCTGTTGTAATCTTATTATCGAGATTCCTTCATGATAGTTCAATTATTTTGGTTATTTCTCCTAATTCGAAGGAAGCGTACTCATTTTATAAGTTATTGGCATGTCCATTTGCAAACGAGAATGCGCTAGTACACTTCTTTACTACCCTTTTGATCGCCAAATTATATCCATTTCACAAGCATGCTAAGTCAATTTCGCCCTCATTCGTTTTGTTGAAATCAAACATGCACATTTGAACCCCCTTGTTGTCAAGAGTACTATTTCATTAAGCATGCAAAATTGTGTTTCGTTCTTATTCATTACTTAAATCGTTGATTGTCTCTTTCGGATCAAGTATGCAAATTGTTGCACATTCTCTTGGGTTTCTTAAATACAAACATGCTATTCCTTGTTCAAGCATGTCTAAATTGAAGTACGTTCTTCATCACTTTAATGAGTTGTCATGATTATTTCCTTCAATTCCTTGGTGCTTACCAACTGAAGATAACCTTAGCAAAGGAAGTAGAGAGTTTAACTCGGGGCCGAGTTTAAGTCAGATAAGGTTAACGGGTCACTTGGAGAATTTTTCCTCTGTTTTAATATTTTAAGACCAAGGAATGTCAAGAATGTAGAAATTGTGAGAAAAGACGAGATCATGGTAGAGGCCGATGCCAAGGGAAAACAATCAAAGGAGAATTTGAGTGTATACTCTTGGGAGCAATAAAGATGAGAGCAACATATT
>JAPKLW010005369.1:0-18738 GCA_026898455.1 Plectranthus barbatus
AGGTATTCCGCATAACCTTCTTATGCATAATAATATAGGAGCATGCTTGGATTGTTCATAGGCATAGCAATTTATTTTTGATATTCCAATTAACGATCCTTGGTAAACGGACTTCGTGATTCAGTTCACGAAACCCTTCACATACAAGTATGTTGAAGATAATAGGAGCACGTTTACTGCTTATATTTACAGCTTTAAAGCATGCTATGTGATTTATTTTATGTAATTAATTATACTATAAATTCGGGGTTCATTCCTTGCATGATAGAATTTTAGCAATGTTATAATTATGGCTGCATAAAATTATCTGTGCAATTGAACCTTATGAATTTAAAAAATTACTAAGTTGATTATTTAATAAGACCTCCACAAAGCGATCCTTTATTGGAAGTGGGTAATTTATTAGGTAAACGTCTACATGTGTAGCTTACTTAATTTATTATTCATAAGTTCTAATAGATATGATTTCTTATAACAAACATTTAATTCATGTGAGAAGTGGGAGTTCATGCGTAAATGTCTACATGTGTAGCTTGCAATTTGAGTTTTCATAAGTTCTTTAGGGATTGAATTAAATGAGACAGCCTTATTATAAGGGATCAGGTGTGTCCTAGCAGATCCTTATATGGGAGGGTTGGCTTTGGTGGTAAGCTAGCTTAGATGTTATCCAGAGTATAACTGATTTGTGATGTCCCTGCTCAGTAGGATAATATGGTCTTAAGTTAGTCTCCAATTATTAATTCCATTTGTCTAAGGAACCCGAGCATGGATTGGAATTAAAGGACTGGAATTGAAAGATGCAGTCTGGTAATAGTTAGGCAAATTGGAGGAAACATTAATATTGTTTTATCATAAGGTTTCAATATTTAATTATTTCAATTGTTTGTGACTATGTTTTTAATTTCTGCTTTAATTTAATGTTTTCAGACCCTATGAATTTAATGTGATGGATAATAGGATTACCTTAAATCCGTAGGGTCTGAAACGATCTTTGCGTTGTATCCATTTTTTTTATTCCACCACGCGATTTGGTTAAATCTTTGGAATAAGAAATCAGTATAGAACACTAGTTTCAAGATTTAGTCAAATAAATGAATCAGAAAGAGAAGAAATGTTGTTCTCCAAATTAAATCTTCAGATATGTATCCTAGTGTTGTTCAATCCTGCTACTGGTGAGGATTCCACAGGATTGTGATGTGCAAGATAGAGTTGAATTTCTTCTTCTCCCTCTACACATATGGCGCCACCCTCTCTCTCTCTCTCTAGGTTTTCTGTGTTTTTCAGCTGATTTGATTTGAGAGAGAGTGACCCCTATATATAGACCTAGGGTTAAAACCCTAGTGGGCTCTTCAACATATTATTTGGGCCAGATCTGGGACCTAATGCAAATAATAAAGTGGGTCTATGAATTAATTAATTACCATTTCCACAACCCATGACAAAATTAATTAATTAATATTAATTCTTTTTCACCACAGAATTAATATTGACCTACCCCTTTATTACCACGTTATGAGAATGGGCTGCATTTACTTGACGAATTCCCATATTTAAGGTTGCTGGACATTCATTAATTAATTGGAGCTTCTGACATGCTTCACACAATTAATTAATTTCTTCCTTTCCTCAGCAGTAACAATCAAACCTTATCACTCGTGCTTGAACATAATCAACCTACATGACTTTAGCACGATGAATGTTATTGAGCTTCTCAGGGAATGTCCCCATCCTATTACTCGGATATGGTAACCTAACTCAAGTTGTCAGACTGTTCTACACGAACTGCTGTCACCCAAGATGCGGGTATACGAGCACGTTACTCGGGCTCTCCACCATGGTAACTCAAAGCAACAGTCAGCCCGTGCATACTTCTGAACCTTTGTTATGGTTTAGATTCAATCAAGAGACGAGTTTTTGTATTCTCTGAAGTCAAACAGAAGGATACATCTCACTGTGGTCCAGTCAATACGCAACCGCACGTACCAGCATATCAAGTGATCAAGACAGATCACTTCTTTTCGACTATGTTGCAGCCTACACTGGCAGACTTATCCTCAAGTTGTCTCGACTGTGTCCGGTATATTTATATCTCACTAGGTCAAGTGATCATACTGTCTTCTGCGATCTACAACATGTTGTATGATCGTCCATATCGGTGAGATAAGAGGATACCGTTGTTACTCGCATGTAAGTTTGTTTAACAGATAGAAAATAAAGTTGAATGTATACACACTGTAATAAATGCTTTCAGTATGCAAAACCCAACAAAGAACTCGTATGTGAATCGTGAAAGAGCATTTTCTCTTTTTGTAGCGCAATTTCATAACCTTCTTCAGTTGATTTCTCCGGGATTTATACCCCAGAAGTTGAAGGTTTGAATTTAAGACCTGTTATAGACAAAATGGAAGTTGTCCAATCGGATGTCTCAATTGGCTGCTGCATTCGGCGGGTAGGTGGTACTTTTTGCAGAGGTTATGTACCTTTTTCGCCTTTTTCTGACTTCGACAGTGATGATTCGTCTTTTTGTCAGAACGACAATATTTTGTCAGTATGAGGAATTTGAACTGGTTGTCCTAAGTACTGAAACTCAGTGTTTCGTGCTTGCATACTTTAAAGTTTCTCCTATTCTTAAAGTCTGTACTTCTTCAGTACATTCCCAAGCAGCCATTCTTGTCTTCAAGTGCTAGGACCTAGACTAGAAAGTCTATGCTGATGTTGTCATACTTGCAGCTCCATGCTAATGACATCATCCTTTGAAGTATACTTGGTCCCATGTTGCTCAATATGGTTCGAATGATTACACCATACTTTGTTGGATTCGTACTTGGCGAAATCTGTACTTCCGCTAGACTCTTGTTCCTCCAGGCTTGTAGATCTTGCTGCGTACTTCAGCCTATTGAGTCTCTTTCACGTACTAGCCTCTTTGAATAGTCTAGTTTCCTGATTAGTATCAGCTTACAACTCGATAAAGAACCTATACATGACTTTACAATTTTTTACATAAGCTAAAGACTAACTAAGATGAATTTACATTCTTTGACCCACCAAAACATAACATAACATAAAAGGAAGGTATTTCTATCGAATTTCCTAACAATCAATAACTAGATCGATGTTCTTGAAGGGTACTCAAACCTTCATACCCTTTAGTTGGAATTATGGAAACATCTAACTAGTAGAACTGAAGTTGCAGCCCGTATTCAAGTAACTTGGGCAGCTAAAGTTGCAAAAGAAAGAGTCTAGCAAGCAGATCGTGGTAAAGTTCAACTCGTTGTGATGCTTGCGACTGAGGGCAGTTGAAGTTCTCTGTTGGAGAAGACACAAAGATGTAAATCATATTAAATTAAGGTGAGCAACTGAGAATAGCGAATTTTGTTCATCGTCACCGAAGAGTAGACGTAGAGACAGTTGGCTCTGAAGTCAATATATTTGGTCTTATTTACGTGCTTTCAGTTATTTATCTCCCGTTGCATTTTTCAAGTGATTTGAAATCCAACAATAATCAATTGTTGAAGTATAATTAAATTTAAGGTTATAACTTGCTCGACTTAAACTTTCATAACTATTAGCTAACTCATCAAGAATCAGTTATTAACTGGATTCGAGCCCATCCAATTACTTAATCACTTCCATACTTAATATAACGATTCATAATAATAAATGTGAGATTTTAACCGATCTAAAAAGTTTTTAGTATATTAAGTTAGAAATAGCTAAATTAAAGACAAAAGGAGATAATTAGAGATAGTGAAATACTACGATTGTGCAATTCATAAACATCTTGGGGTGGACAATTCTTATTTATTTATTGGAAAAAGTAATCCTATATTTTCAGGGGTGGACAATTTAATTTTCTTAGGCAAATTCTTAGATGAGACGGTTTTATCATTTTTATTGTTTCTTTATTGCAAATGATGTCTCACCATTTTTATTATGAGACGAATTTAATGAAATGATGTATTTCTTTATTGCAAATGATGTATTCCTTTGTTGCAAATTATATAATTTTTAAAAATGAAATCATGTATTTAACTTATTGAAATAATATATTAAAATTCGACTCACAATAAAAAAAATATGACACTGTCTCTCAGAAAACTAACTCATTTTCTTATTTATTTATTGGAAAAAGCCCAGATTTTAATTAGTCGTCACTAGTCAAATTTAAGGAAAAAAAACCGTGTGGGAAACTATACTTAAAAGACACAAGTAGAACTTGATTAGGTAATTTTCAATTACAAAAGAGCTAGATAGCCATTTATCATGAAAACAGAAGAATTCAACCCCAGATGGTAGGTTTGATTTAGATCCGCAAAGGGGCAACAAACAAGGTACAACATTCTCATTTGATAGAATATGAGTTCACCCAAATAAAAATGCCATAGTGATACACAAGTTCATCAAAATATGGTAATATTAGGGTCCCTATCACACAAGAATATAGATAAAGATGCAGGAACACGAATAGTAGGAAAATTGTAAAATGCTAGGAATAGGTTCATCATCAAAATTCAATTGAGATTAGAAATGAATGACCATGAGGAATTAAAGGGGACTCTCATTTGAAGTCTGGTTTCTCCGGGTATGTGCAGCCGGACCTCTGGATAATTACATTAGCTCCATAGCAGCCTGCTCTTACACACTCTTCAATTGGCTTTTCAAGAACCAACTGAGACAAAAATCCCCCAACAAATGCATCACCTACAACACAGTTTCAAATAATGTGCTCATTCAAAACAAGTTTGATCCCAAAATCATTTTGTTCGATATTTCGAAGGCATAGAAATGTTATTGGGGATTATGAAAAAATAACACACCTGCACCATTGGTATCTATAAGTTTCTCTTTTGGCAACGGAATAACTGGTATCAACTTCACCTTTCCATCATCTGCAACCACAACAGGATCTGCACCCTGTGTGATAACAGTAATTCTTTTGTGTGTTCCAGATGCCTTTGGCCATTGGGAAATCTTCAAAGCTATTTCCTGAATGTTCTCAGTCTGCACACATAAAATAGACTTATTTTTAGCCCGGAGCGATGAACACAAAACTAATCAGATGTAATGAAATCATTACCTCCCAGCCATGGACTCTAGCGAAAGTTAACGCTTCCGTTTCATTTCCAAAAACAAAGTCAGTGTACCTAAAATCAAAATAATAGAAATTCCTTAATCAATAGCAATTATTCCATTGACAAGCTAACCAAAAAAATGATGATATCATCCTTACGGTAATACTTTCTCTTGTGCATCCTTGAAGAACTCACAGATAAACGGGGCAGAAAGGTTTGTTGCAAAAACCTACATGTAAAGATTTAGAGGTAAGCACAACATCAAAGCAGACAATTGACTCGCTGTTAAAATCCTGACCTTGTTCTTAGCAATTGCATGCTCAGCGACAAGCAACATAGACTCCGGAGAAACGGTGAGAAAAAAACCAGCCATATAGTAGTATTTGGCCTTTTCCACTGCAAAAATGATAAATGAGTGAGTTTTCTATAGAATATGTGATATTGATCAAAGTGTACTATTACGAGGGAGTACCCAATGCCCAGTTTTCTGGTTTCTTCAAATGATCAGGTTTGTAGCAATTTGCAGCTGACAAATTGGCGATTAGTGACCTGCAATATATTAATTAAATGACTTGTATTCATACAAAGGCAACAAACAACAATTTATAAAAGAACATTGACCTTTCCCCACCAAGCACACATACAGCACAAGTACCAGTTGGCAATTCATCTTCATAATAATGAACCTGTTCAACCACGGGAGGAGATCGAAAAACATTATGATTTTGGATAATGAGTACTTCTTAAGAATCTCCAATATCCAAAAAACTAATTGTACTACAACAATAATATACTAATAAAACAATTTAATAACAAATTACATGTAAAAGATACCAAAAACATTTCATTTCAGCACATGTGAATATGAGATGAAAAATTAATATCAAACAACTACGCAATATAGAAGGGTGCAGAACATTATGAGATTCATTTAAGCTTAATCAGCAGTAATCATATAAAATGTAAATTACAATCAAAAAGATGATAATAATGGTAGCAAAAGGGATTGAACTAGAAATATGCTCACATTAACAACAGCCTCCTTGGCATTTTTCTTCATTTCCTCCGCAAATTTGTCCTTTCCAATGGAACCCATGTAACTGGTTGCACCAGGAATTTGTAGCATCCACTGTGGATTTGCAATTTGAAAGTTTAGATGATTGGTAACTGATAGAATTAAAAACTATAATGCAGTCATAAACAAGAATGTACCTGCGCAACTCTAATCGAATTTTGAGTTGCACCTGCGTCCAAAAAAAACCATTCAATGTCACTTGTAAGATCTTGCAATAGTTTGAGAGAAGAGTACCAAGAAAACGGATTGCAAGAATCTAAATTTCTTAGGCGAAAATGTTACCTCCGGCAATATACTCCACTTTGTACTTGGATGACATTTCTTCATACCTAAATATGCATTATTAAAGCATTAAATCTCGACTTGACATGAAGTCATTCTATTAATGCTCCACCTCCTAATTTTCATGGTTCTTTACCTAATGACTTAACATCTCTCAGTATTAACATTGCAATTACCTAAGTTTATATAACATTTGGAATGACAGATTCCAAAGGAAAAAAAAAATGAAGAAATACTCACATTGGCAAGTGCTTGTCCTCAGCCAGAATCGCATTGTTCACTTTAACATCATATCTGTCGCGCAAAGAAAGCAGATTAGCAAGCAAACAGAGTCATCCAAATCACTACAACGCTGAATTACATAGCTACAGTTTCCAAATCCGAGATCTACCAAAACACACACTCGCACACGCACTACGGATCCGAGAAACATAAGCAATAGCAAGCAACACCACAACGCCAGATCTAAATCAACAAAAAACAAAGCAATGTGATAGAAAATCTCTGTAATTTACTTGTCCAAAAACTCTTGATCGACGACGGCAGAAATATCCAACAGTGGATTCCCCATTCCGAGCAGAATCCCTTCGTACTCCATCTGAACTAACGATTCGAGATCAAAAACTGCGCGACGAAAATAGTGGAGAGAGCTCAGCGGACTGAATGAGAGCAAGTCAGTGTAGAGTTGCGTAGGGCGAAAATATAGCTGTTAAAAAGCTTAAGTTACAGCTTAGATCCTCAACTTTTTTATCTTTACAAAAATAACCCAAAGAAATGTGTTCCCCCATCCCAGCCGCCTATTGGTAACTTTTTCCGTTTTCGTCTGCCCTAATTTATTGGATCACTTTTTCAAAATACTCATTAATAAAATATTAATTTCACTACTACTCACAATTCTTAATTCTCGTACCCGGTCAGAGGTGTTCAATAAATGGGGACGATTGTAGTAATACTAATTCATTTTGGGTTTTTAATAAATTTTAATTAATGAAGTCTACCCAACCCGATTACAATTTCATTTTCATAAAAGACAGCGTGCCATTTGGATTTTAACTCAAACTCTTGAAGCATTACGTCACCTATATCTATTTCTAAATTTATAATATATAAGGATTGAATTCAATATTAGATTTATTTTGTGTTATATGTAAATGATTTCTCGTTCTTCATTTATATTCAATTAATAGTTCAGATTAAAATTTGTTCATAATATATTTTTCTATACATATAATTCTTAAAATATATTATATCTTTCATTTACATATATTATGTTTATATGTTTTTTAATAACTCATATTTTCTATCTTAACCAATGATGTAATCAAGTTAAAGACCCAAATTCATTTTCATTTAATATTAACTTTATTTTTAACACCACATTTATATGAAATTGCCAATTTTCAATTTTGATCACATCGCGTTAGACATGACTTGCATAAAAGTATTTGAGAACTCATCATTCATTACCCATTTCTAAATTCAAACTAAGGTAAATTAAATGCAGCCCAAGAGTTTCCAATAGGGGTATCAATTTAGCTCGAATCTACGAATTGAACCGAATAACCCAAGTTAAACTTTGAGTTAGGTTTGAAAAATTCTTAACTGATAAGAATCGGTCCGGGTTAAATGGATTGCGGGTTAAACAGGATGGAACCGCCGGGCCACGTGTTGGCCCGACGGGACAGTCCTTTTTTTTAAAACAAATTCAAAATATTTTAATATAATTAAATTATTATTTCTAGGAAAAATAAATATCAACTATTGTATACTATAGACTTATTTTATATTTAGATGTAAGTGTTGAAGTAAATTTTATGTCACACAAATCATATACCTATATTTTTACTACTAAAAATATTATTTTAAATAAATAATTTAAAAAGAATATTTGAGAAATGATTGATTTCTGAAGTATTAATTATTATTTTATATATTATATTCTTAGAGTTATTTAGATTCATAAACTTATAAAATTATTTAGTAAAATTCTAATATCTTGTTAAATAAATACTTATTAATATATTTATTTAATACAATATTATTGGAGTTGTATACTTAAATACTATGATTATTTAATTTATCTAATGTCTTAGTATATAATACAATATTTTATGTTGGTATTCAATTATAAAAATAATTGTATATTATATATATAATTAATGTTATTAATAAAATTGTTAGGAATATTGTTAGATATCTTAACCTCTTACTGTTGTAAATGATTCATAATCATAGTTTGATATGTTTTGGTGCATCAAAATTCTAGCAACTCAGTATCGAGTCAAATGTAAAAGTCTTGTATATGGAATTTATATTCAAGTTGTAATAGAATTAGAAAAGAAGAAAGAATCAAAGATGTTGAAAGAACTTGATGATTGCTAAAGACTGCTGAAGAAGAAAAAGGCTAGCAATAAGGAGAAATACTACAAGAATGCTAAAGAAGTGACTCCAGCAGAATCGGAAGATCTTAGCTCAAATTGCTGAGATATCAGCCGCATGCTAACAGCCACCAAACGACCATCAGCAATCAAGAGAAACTATAGAGTCGTAATCAGAAGGATCCAAATCACACGGAAACCCGACGAATCAGAGGATAGAACAATCATCAGACACAAAGGAGGTTTCAAATTTAAACCAATAGATCCATTCTGACAGTGACGGCTACAAATAGATGCTACGCCAATCAGAGATAAGAAGACTTGAAGAGTCTCTGTCCACTGCAGAAAAAGGAAGAACGCAGATAGGCGAGCAATGCCTTTGAGTCGAACGAATAAGATTCAAACAGTCGTTTGAATCTTCACCTATAAATAGGTGTCATCCTAATTTGATTCAAAGGTTCGCGAATTTCTACATACAAAGATAACAAGAAGAGATCAGACACACTCTCTACATTACGCGAACTCATTCGAGCTAGTTCTTGATTGAAGCTTTCCCACAAGCTATCATATCTGAATCTCGAGACCTGTGAAGTTAAGCTTCCAATGTTATTTTGAGATTGTTTCTACTCTGGGAAGAATCTAGCAGTCACGATTGCTCTGCAAGCGTGATTCTTACGGGCAACGCCAACACGTGGATAGGTTCTGGGAAGAACTATAAAACTCCCAATAGTTGACATCCAAGGAGAAGGGAGGTTTGTCCTCAATCTACGGAGCGACACCGATTGAAGATTGAAGATCGAGGTGCTTGAAGGTGCGCGCTGACCAGACGGAGGAGCTGCTCAACATTATAGATCAGGTCTGACCTTGTACTCAATCTTTTAGTGAATTTTCAGTCAGAGGACTGAAGAGTGGACATAGAACAGTTGTTCGAAACAACAATAAAATCCTTGTGTCCTTACTGTTTTATCTTGTTATATCGCGCTCACATACATTTGAAACTTAACACATCAAGTGTTGTAGTATAAACTACAAATGGAACTAAAGAAGAATTGAGCTTAAAACACATTTGAGAAACACTTGCTAAGTCGTGACCTTAGCAAGATAAGTGCAAGATCATTTTAATACTTCCGCTGTATATAAAACACTCTGATCGGGGACCAACAAGTGGTATCAGAGCGGTTGGTCTTTACAGACTAGCTGCTTCTGAGTCGCTTAGGACCATATACATATTTTCCTTGCATATCTGAGTTTCTGTGTTTAGCTTATGTTCAAAGTAATGGCGCACAACACGAAGTTTGCAAAGTTCACTCTTGAAGACTACTCTACCTAGAAGAAGTGGTCGTTGATCACTCTGATGAACATTCATCTAGAAATGAAGCAAGTGATCGAAAAGGGACCAAGCAAAATCCAAAAGGTAAAAACCAGGGTTGGAGAAGACGTAGCAGGACCAGATATAATGGTGGACAAGCCATTTGAAGAATGGACTCCAGAAGAACGAGTTCGTGGTCAACTGGATTACGTGGCCATGGATTTAATATTAGGTGCTTTGTCACCTACCCTAATGGCAGAAGCGTTGGAGTACGAGAATGCCAGAGAAATGTGGGACTTTCTTGGCACTCTAAGTACGAAAACGGATCAAATGAAGAGAAACAAGCTACAACAATGGGTAGATAGGTATGAATCTTTTCAATTAATTTCAGGAGAAACCATCAAAGACATGGAGGCCAGATTCAACACCATTGTAGCTGAGTTAAAGAAACTGGGAAGAACATACGAGCTTCCTGACATGAACTCAAAGATTCTCTCATGACTTCCAAAGGAGGATTAGTTTGTCAAAGTGACCAGTCTGAAGGAGAAAGATCTGTCAGAAATCAGTACCAAAGAGGTGTTTGCTCAACTAAAGGCCCACGAATGGGACATTACGCAGATCAACAAAAACGAAGTTGTTTGTGCTACAGTAACCATTGAAGAACCAATCGAGGATGTTGCATTCTTTGTAAAGAAAGACGGACAAAAGTGGAAAACGAAGAAACCATTCCACTCAGATCGACCAGCTCAGTCCAGTTCAACAAAGGAGATTCCTTCCACCAGCAGATCTCAAGTCAAAGAAGCAGAATGCTCAGTCAGCGAACTGGAAGAACAAATGAAGAGATTGCAAAAGCTGTTGTTAAAAGCCAAAGGAAAGAAGGAGGACTTCCAGCAAAGTCAACTAGCAGACAGCAAAAAATCAAGAAAGCGCCAAGGACATACTACGAATGTAATTCCCCGGATCACCTAAAGTTTAAATGCCCACGAGTAGATCCAAAAGAAAGGGAAAGATTGAGAAAGTTGTTCGAAAGACGAGCATCAAAGGCTGTCACCAAAGCCTCACTGACAAGGACGGAACTACTAGACATCCTAGAGTATGACAACGAAAGTTATTAATCAGAAGATAAAGAGGATGTTCTCATGGTGTTCATGGCTGATATCAATGAAGAGCAGACAGAAGAGTCAGCTTTAGCTATCGCAGGAAACCAGATAACAATTTCTACTTTGTCTACTGCTTCTACTTCTGAGAATATACATGACACTGCTGATTCATATTGCTCAGAATCAGATGGGATAACTGTAGAATATTTGCTGAAAGAGTTTTCAAAAATCCATGCATTAAAAGATATACTAGTAAATGAAAATTCATCTCTGAAATCTCAGCTTTCTAATTTGACCAGTGAGATTGAGAAATCTAGGTCAGCAGACGAGGAACTTTTAAAGTTAAAAATAGAATTCTTCTCCTTGAGTGAAAAATTCAATATTTTAAAACAGGAGAATGAAGTTTTGAAAAACAAAAACTCCGTGCAAAATACGTGTCACTGCAAATTTTCAAAAAGCACGAGAGATTTGAATGATATTCTAAGTGTCCAAAGAAGTTCGAAGAACTTCGCTGGAATAGGTTTTGATGAAGGAAAGTCATATGATGTTGAATCAAGTAAGACCAAGAATATTGTTTTCGTCCCAGCAACTAGGAAGATTCAACAATCTGCTAGAAAAGACAAGAAGGAAAACTTTAAGTCAATTACTCAGCAGAAATGTTGGCAGACTAGTATCCCTCAGCTGACTGCTCAGCAAAGATTAAACTACTTATCTGCTGAGAAAAGGCCAGCAATGTCAGGGTATGTAAACCGAGCAGACTGTTCCATCTGCTAGGAAGGTTCATACAAATCCTAGCAAGGCTAAGCAATTTGCTGAGATTGCAAAGAAGCCAACATACACTCCAAGTAGAAGGAACACCTACTTGAGGCCAGAGTCTAAACCAAATCAATTTAAAAAAACAGTGATGGCTCGACACACCACTACACATTCCTATGCTGATTCAAGATATTATTCCAATAGGAACGGAAGAGTAGTGAGGCGTGATGACAAACGAAATGTCAAAATCACGAAAGTTTGGACCCAAAGGAATAAAACAGAGAACTAATCCTGCAGGACCCGTAATTGATCGAGTACCGAAAATATAACTTCTTTGTTTTGCAAGAACAGGGTCCAGGACGAAGAACCTTAAGAAAGCTCAAACAATGGATCCTAAATAGTGGATGCTCAAGTCACATGACAGGAGATGAAGAGATCTTCACAGAGCTTCACAAGATCAGAGGACCTTCAATCTCATTTGGTGACAACTCAAAGGCTAGAGTGATCGGAAGAGGGTGCATTGAGCATAATGGAATGCGAATAATCAGCATGGCCCTCTTTGATAGTCTCAAGCACAATCTACTGAGCATCAGCCAACTAAGTGAAAATGAATATATTGTTTCTTTCTTCGATACATGTTATAAAATTGCAGATAGGACCACTGGAGACGTAAAACTTAGAGGAATCAGGAAAGGAGGACTCTATATCGTTGATTGGGAAAGTGGTCAGCAAGCATCATGCTTCATAGCATTCAGCAAGGAAGAGACAAACTGGCTATGGCACAAAAGGATAACGCATCTAAACTTTAAGACTATCAATTATATTGCCAAAAATAACATTGTTGCAGGACTACCCAAAGAGACATTCAAGAAGGACGGAATATGCAGAGCCTGTCAACAAGGAAAACAAGCCAAAGCGTCCTTCAGATCCAATCCGGAAAAAGCCACCTCAAACAGAATCCTTGAGCTGCTGCACATGGATTTATTCGGCCCGGTGACTCCACCCACTGTAGGTAATAAACAATATACCTTGGTTGTTATTGATGACTATTCCAGGTACACCTGGGTGAGGTTACTCAAAAGCAAGGACGAAGTGAAGATTATCCTTTCGGAGCTGATACTCCGAGTTCAAAACAACAAAGAGCTCACGGTGAAAAAGATAAGATCCGACAACGGTAAAAAATTCGGTAACAGAGCATTGATGGACTTCTGCGCTAACGCAGGGATAGGACATGAAAGGTCCACTGCAAGAACACCTCAGCAGAACGGCTTGGCAGAAAGAAGAAATGGGACTCTCAAAGAGGTTGTGCGAACAATGCTTGCGGATACAGATATAAGTCAAAGATATTGGGGAGAAGCTGCAATGAATGCTTGCTACACGCAGAACCGAAGCGGATTGAATCTACGCTTCAACAAGACTCCATGAAAAATATATCATGGTCGCAAGCCTTCCTTAGCTCATCTTCGTGCTATTGGTTCACCATGTTATATCCATAACAATGGGAAGTCGAAGTTAAGAACTTTCTCTCCCAAAGCTAACGAAGGAATGTTCCTAGGATATCGACATCCATCTCACAAGGGATATAGAGTGCTTAACAAGACAACCAAACTTGTGGAAATAACATGCAATGTTATTTTTGATGAAGCTACTTTAGTGCGCAGGACCATGAGAAGTCAAAGAGATGAAACTCATGAAGCCAATGATGTCAATGAACCTTCGGGCTCGAATACTTTTGAAGCTGAACCGATTGATCTGACTAGGTTAATGAGTGAATCATCATCTCTAGTGGAGATCTTGACTGATCAGCCAACAGTCAAGATGGCATGTGATGCAACTGGTAATGCTGAGGCCACCCTAAATTCTCTCAAAGAGCTTACATGTCAAAAGGAAACTCAAGGAGATGAAGTCATTCAGCAAAATGAAGATGCAGCTGAATGTTCCCTGAATAGCGAGAGAACTACAGAAGACAACTCTGCTGAAAATAACCAGGAAGAGAATGCTGGAGATAAGAGTGCTACATCAGCAAACACAAATCCAGCACACGATATGCCAGAAGACAAACATTCAGCAGAAGACACTCCAACAAGTGTAGTAGACAGCTGGGAAGATCTACAGTCTCAAAAGAACCTATCGAAACGTCCAGTAGTCAAGTCATTCCAGTAGAAGAACTACAAAGACCAAAGTGGCTGCTAAGAGACCATCCTGCTGAAGCGATCCTAGGAGATAATGCAAATCCAATCCAAACCAAACACAGCGCCATGCTAGCCTTCTTCATATCGCAAGAGGAGCCTACCAAAGTAGCAGACACACTCAAATTAGTTGATTGGATCAACGCGATGCAAGAAGAACTGTCAGAATTCACAAGGAATCACGTATGGGATCTCATCGATCGGCCGACACATCAATTAGTGATATCAACCAAATGGGAATTCAAGAAGCGAGACAAAAATGAACTCGTCGTTCGCAACAAAGCCAGACTCGTTGCTAAAGGATATGCACAGTGCAAAGGAATAGACTGTAGGGTTTTCCTGTGAACCGAATCACCAAAACCAAATTAAACCGGATCAATTTATGGATTTTGTGCACAATTAAATACATTATAAACCCTAGCATGCTCCTATGAACTTAATACTAGATTTGTGGATTGAGAGATTACCGTAACTCCGTAGTGTCTGTACCCATCTTTTGCGTTTGAATTTCCAACTTCAATTCAACCACGCAATCCGATTTTGTCTGCGGAAATAGAAATTAGATATCTAATTTCTAAGATAAAATCGAAAACAACAAAGAAGAAGAAAAGAAAATCTTGTTCTCCAAATCAGATCTTCAGGGCTGTGTCCCAGTGCTGTTCAGATCTACTACTGGTGAGGACTCCGTAGATCTGTGGCTTGAGCAGGACCAAAATCGAAATTCTCCTCCCTTTCCCTCAAAAACGGCGCCCACCTCTCTCTCTCCTAGGTTTAGGGTTTTTCAACTCTGTTGCAACTTATGAGAGAGAGCTGTCTATTTATAGACCTAGGGTTGTAAACCCTAATGGGCTCCTGGGCTCAATTCAGCATATTTATTTGGGCCAGACATGGGACCTAATGCAAATAATAAAGTGGGCCTATAAATTAATTAATTCTCATGTCCACAACCCAGGACACAATTAATTAATTAATATTAATTCTTTTTCACCACAGAATTAATACTGACCTACCCCTTTATAACCACGTTATGAGAACGGGCTGCATTAATTGAGAATCCCCATATTTAAGGTTACCGGACATCCATTAATTAATCGGAGCCTCTGACAATCTCTAACTACAATTAATTAATATCTTATTATTCCTGAGTAGTACCACTCAAACCTTATCACTCGTGCCTGAACTTAATCAGCCTGCAGGACTTTGGCACGATGAATGTTATTGAGCTCCTCAGGGAATGTCCCCATCCTATTACTCGGATATAGTTACCTAAACCTAGTCTCAGGCGGTACTACACGAACTGCTGTTACCCAAGATGCAGATATACGAGCACGTTACTTAGGCTCTCCAACCATGGCATGTCAAAGAAACAGTCAACCCGTGCAAACCCCTGAACCTTCGTTAGGGTTTGGACTCAATCAATATAACGAGATCTTGTATTCGCTGATGTCAGAAAGACGAATATATCTCACTGCGGTCCATCAATACACCACCTCTGCGTACCAGCATGTCAAGTAACCAAGACAGACTACTTATTCCGACAATGTCGCAGCCATCCAGACAGACGTATCCTCATACGTTGTCTCGGTTGTGACCAGGTTTATGTCTCACTAGGTCAAGTGATCATAATGTCTTCTGCGATCTACAACATGTCATATGATCATCCCTATCGGTGAGACAAGTGGATATCATTGTTCATACATGTAAGATTGTTAACTGATAGGAGAAATAAACCGTTGTATACTCATTATAATAAATGCTTTCAGTATACAAAACCCATCAATCTCCCACTTATACTCAAAGCATAACTAAGCTATTACAGAGTATACAGTCCGTCTATCTAGTCTGCTGTCTCTTTAACCACTATCAGTGGTCGACATCCACCTCAGACCCAGCTCACGAATATGTCTTTCGTAAACTTTCTGCGGTAAGCTCTTTGTAAATGGATCAGCAAGATTGTTAGCAGTGTCAATCTTCTTAATCAGCACATCGCCCCTCGATACGATTTCTCGTATGATATGGTACTTTCTCTCTATGTGTTTGCTTGCCCTGTGAGACCGCGGTTCCTTTGAGTTTGCCACTGCACCAGAGTTATCACAATAAATTGTGACGCTCCTCGGCAAACTTTGGATCACGCCCAACTCTAAAAGGTAGTTCCTGAGCCATACCCCCTCTTTCGAGGCGACAGAGGCGGCGACATATTCCGCCTCCATGGTGGAGTCAGCAATGTATTTCTGCTTTGAGCTCCTCCAAGATACAGCTCCACCTCCCAGGGTAAACACATATCCTGAGGTCAATTTCTTCTCATCCTGGTCCCAGGGCAGAAATTCCTAGTTCTTTTCAAATACTTGAGGATGTGCTTTACAGCATTCCAGTGCGTCTGTCCAGGGTTAGACTGATATCTTGCTACCATGCCAACGGCATAACAGATATCTGGCCTGGTACACAACATCGCATACATGAGGCTACCCACAGCCGAAGCATATGGTACAAGACTCATCTCATCTTTCTCCCGCTGTGTCTGAGGACACTGCCCATTAGAAAGATGAACGCCATGTCTGAAAGGTAGCAACCCTTTCTTGGCGAGTTGCATGCTGAACCGGGCTATCACAGTATCCACATAGGATGCCTGGGATAAGTTCAACATTCTTCTCTTACGATCTCGTAAGACCTTAATCCCAAGAATGTAGCCAGCTTCTCCCAGATCCTTCATTTGGAACTGTTCGGATAACCAAGCCTTGATTTCCGACATCACTCCCTTGTTGTTTCCAAATAGGAGTATGTCATAAACGTAAAGTGCAAGGAAGACCACGCTCCCACTGACACAAAGTCGGTAAACACAACTTTCATTTTCCAACTGTGCAAATTCATAGGATTTAATCACATCGTTGGAACGTAAGTTCCACGACCTTGAAGCTTGCTTAAGTCCATACAAGGACTTCTTAAGCTTCCAGACAAGATGTTCTTCGCCCTTGCTTATGTAACCCTCGGGTTGCTGCATATAGATGTCCCTACCTTCTTCAAGGTAACCGTTTAGAAAAGCGGTTTTGACATCCATCTGCCAGATCTCGAGGTCCATATGCGCAGCTATGGCAAGGAGTATCCGGATGGTATTGAGCATGGCTATGGGTGAAAAGGTTTCGTCATAGTCAATGCCCTCTTTCTGACTATAACCCTTTGCCACCAGCCTGGCTTTAAAAGCTGTGATTTTTCCATCCGCCCCTTTCTTTCTCTTGTATACCCATTTGCACCCTATGGCCCTAAAGCCATCCGGCAAATCAGTTTTCTGGTATACATCCAAAGCAGTTATGGATTCTATTTTAGAATCCATGGCGACACGCCATTTGGCAACATCCTTGTCCTGCACTGCCTCTTCGTAAGTCAGTGGGTCAGAGTCCTCATGTCCGTCTTCCGGGCTCAAGTCCGAAGACTCACCCACGAACATGTACCTTTCCGGCAGGAAAATAACTCTCCCACTACGACGAGGCATCGGTGCCGTGTCAGTAGTAGGTGCAGTAACTTGTGGTCCTGCACCTTGCACTGAAGAACGTGTCTGTGGTGCTGTACCTTACACAGGTGCACCCACATCTACACGTTCCCCTTCCCTTGGAATTGCATTCTCGTTCTCAATTTCTTGAAGAACGATATCACTCCTTGACTTGTGATTACTTACATACTTGTCCTCCAAGAATCTAGTGTTGGTCCTAAAAACGACTCTCTAACTCTCAGGACAGTAAAAGTAACCACCTTTCGTTTGCCTGGGATACCCTATGAACAACATTACTTTTGACCTGCTTTCTAACTTATCAGGTTCCTTCGATAGTACGTGTGTCGGACAGCCCCATACTTTAAACTTGCACAAACTAGGTTTGCGACCAAGGAAGAGCTCAGAAGGCGTCTTAGAAACTGATTTAGAAGGCACCACATTAAGCATGTAAGCTGCTGTCTCCAATGCGTAGCCCCAAAACGAAATTGGTAAGTTTGCATAACTCATCATTGATCTTACCATCTCTAGAAGAGTCCTATTTCTTCTTTCAGCTACACCGTTTTGCTGGGGAGTACCCGGTGCAGTCCACTGGGATATAATCCCATTTTCTGACAAATATTACAGGAACTCATTACCGAGGTATTCGCCACCGCGGTCAGATTGCAGCGACTTGATAGTTTTCCCGACCTTCTTTTCTACCTCAGCCTTGAACTCTTAGAATTTCTCAAAGCATTCAGACTTGTAGCGAAGCAGGTAAACGTATCCGTACCTTGAGTAATCGTCAATGAAAGTGACGAAGTACTCGTACCCTCCACTAGCCTGCGTGGACATTGATAACTGCAGAATAGCGGTTAAGCAAATAAATTTTTACACCCTAAGGTGGTCGATCCCACAGGGACTGTGCAACGACAAATCCAAAGTACTAGCTATAATTCTTAGAACATAGAAGTTTGAGGAATTTGAAAAAAGGGTTTTGTTTTGTAAATTAAAGATGACAGTGCAATAAAATAAAGGTTTTGAAAACAATTAAAGAAAAGCACAGATCCTAGGGCAGATAATCTAATCATCAACATGCAATATCAATCAACTCAGC
>JAPKLW010005370.1:0-21345 GCA_026898455.1 Plectranthus barbatus
TTCATGTCCTTAGCATTAACCTCGTTACAAAATTAGGTGATAATCTCATTTTACTTAAGCATGCTAAGTTAACCTTGATGAGCTATGAGGTATTGCACGAGGTGAATTATTTGCTTTACTTTGTTTTGATTGAGGATAATCAAAGGTTTAACTTTGGGGGATTATAATACGTGCGTAAAATGACCCATATTTCGATGTGTGCGCATGCTTGTTTGTGGCTATTTTACTCCCGTATCATATTTTTTTGTCGTATTTTGGTTGTGTTTTCGTGTTTTGTGTGTTTGATTTGTGTAGGTTAGGTTTTGAGCATAAAACAGCATTTTTGGGTTAGTTTTTGGTGGAAAATCGACCGAGCCGTGAACCGAATGGAAGAAGGATCAACCGAGCAAAGCAATGGAGGCGAACGGGTGAAATTGGGTGCCGCAAGGAGTTGGCTCGGCCGAGCCAGGCAGGCTTGGCCGAGCGCGGTCGAGAACAATAGACAGAGGCTTGGCTCGGCCGAGCCAGGCAGGCTCGGTCGAGCACGAGCTGGCAGAGAGTTGGCTCGATCAAGCGATGCCCTGCTCGGCCGAGCCAGATCGGCTTTTGGCGGTTTTTGGCAGTTATTGATAGCTCGGGCGAGCCATTTTCGGCTCGGGCGATCCGAGGCCCTGTTTACTCATTATAAAAAGGGGAAAAACGGTTATTTTGATAACTTTTGATAACATTAAATAACCACCTCTTAAATTCTCTCTACGATTCCATTTTTCCATCTCTTCCAAAACCTCACCCAAGGTATCGAAGAGCTTAATTCACCAATCCTTGGAAAAGAAGTGAAGAATCAAGGTGGTAGATCAAGGCATACAAATCCAATTGGGGAAGATTCCAATCTCTACTTTTCAAATTATAATGGATGTAATTGAATTAAACTTTGTATTTGTACAATTGAAAGGTATGATGTTCTAATTCATTTTGGATGTTGATTTGAGTAAGGATGCATGATCATTTGGTTTGAGAATTGTTTGTTTACTTTCCTTTGAGAGCTTGAATTGCACTAGAACTTGTTCCTTACCTCCTAGGTGTAGGTAAGAGCCAGCTTAGGAGGTAGTTGATGTGAACGCTGCAGCCAATACGCGGGCGGAATCGTCGTGAATAGTGTAGATTCATACGATTTTAGTTCCAATCCATGTGCGGTGCTAGGTCGTAGGGCAATAATTGACGAACTATTTGGAGTGGTCTAGGGCTTAATAATGTGATAGTTTGCAAGTCTTAGATCATCAACCGTTAGCTCGCCGTGACAAAGGGTTAACGAGTGTAGGGTCAATTGCTCAATCTCCTAGGAATCAAAATGTGTTTACATCAATGATTAACCTAATTTGATTGCATCTACACTCATCTCAACATCCTATCTTCCTAATTAGAGTATTAGATTGTCTTGGTTTACCGATTGGGGAAAGTATTGATCAATTGATGATTGTTTGTTTAATTCAATGTTTGTCATACATTGTTAGCATAGGTTTAAATTGAATGCTTAGATTGTTAGAAACTACTCAACGATTGTATCATGCCTAGCTATAGGACTTTGCTATAGTATTTCGGTATTCTAGCGGGCGAAGCGGGGAAGGACCTGGATTTGACAAATATTATTCTTGTGTAGTTAGAGGTTTAATTTGATTGAACTTTTAGCCGCATCACTTACGTGCTTAATGTGGTGCCTTCTAAATCAGTTCCTAAGACGCCTGCTGAACTCTCCATTGGTCACAAACCCAGTTTGTGCAAGTTTAGAGTATGGGGCTGTCCAGCACACGTACTGTCGAAGGAACCTGATAAGTTAGAAAGCAGGTCAAAAGTAATGTTGTTCATAGGGTATCCCAGGCAAACGAAAGGTGGTTACTTTTACTGTCCTGAGAGTCAAAGAGTCATTGTTAGCACCAACGCTAGATTCTTGGAGGACGAGTATGTGAGTAGTCACAAGTCAAGGAGTGATATCGTTCTTCAAGAAATTGAGAACGAGAATGCAATTCCAAGGGAAGGGGAACATGTAGATGTGGGTGCACCTGTGAGAGGTACATCACCACAGACACGTTCTTCAGTGCAAGGTGCAGGACCACAAGTCACTGCACCTACTACTGACACGGCACCGATTCCTCATCGCAGTGGGAGAGTTATTTTCCAACTGGAAAGATACAATTTTGTGGGTGAGTCTTCGGACTTGAGCCTGGAAGACAGACATGAGGACTCTGACCCGCTGACTTACGAAGAGGCAGTGCAGGACAGGGATGTTGCCAAATGGCAAGTCGCCATGGATTCTGAGATAGAATCCATAACTGCTATGGATGTATACCAGAAAACTGATTTGCCGGATGGCTTTAGGGCCATAGGGTGCAAATGGGTATACAAGAGAAAGAAAGAGGCGGATGGAAAGATCATGGCTTTTAAGGCCAGGCTGGTGGCAAAGGGTTATAGTCAGAAAGAGGGCATTGACTATGACGAAACCTTTTCAACCGTAGCCATGCTCAAATCCATCCGGATACTCCTTGCCATAGCTGCGCATATGGACCTCGAGATCTGGCAGATGGATGTCAAAACCGCTTTTCTAAACGGTTACCTTGAAGAAGGTAGGGACATCTATATGCAGCAACCCGAGGGTTACATAAGCAAGGGCGAAGAACATCTTGTCTGGAAGCTTAGGAAGTCCTTGTATGGACTTAAGCAAGCTTCAAGGTCGTGGAACTTACGTTTCAACGATGTGATTAAATCCTATGGATTTGCACAGTTGGAAAATGAAAGTTGTGTTTACCGACTTTGTGTCAGTGGGAGCGTGGTCTTCCTTGCACTATACGTTGATGACATACTCCTATTTGGAAACAATGAGGGAGTGATGTCCGAAATCAAGGTTTGGTTATCCGAACAGTTCCAAATGAAGGATCTGGGTGAAGCTGGCTACATCCTTGGGCTTAAGGTCTTACGAGATCATAAGAGAAGGATGTTGAGCTTATCCCAGGCATCCTATGTGGATACTGTGATAGCCCGGTTCAGCATGCAACTCGCCAAGAAAGGCTTGCTACCTTTCAGACATGGCGTTCGTCTTTCTAGTGGGCAGTGTCCTCAGACACAACGGGAGAAAGATGAAATGAGTCTTGTACCATATGCTTCGGCTGTGGGTAGCCTCATGTATGCGATGCTGTGTACCAGGCCAGATATCTGTTATGCCGTTGGCATGGTAGCTAGATATCAGTCTAACCCTGGACAAGCGCCCTGGACTGCTGTAAATCATATCCTCAAGTATTTGAAAAGAACTAAGAATTTCTGCCTAGTTTATCAAAGTGAGGATTTGTGCCCTGTGGGTTATACGGACTCGGATTTCCAAGGGGACCAGGATGAAAAGAAATCGACCTCAGGTTATGTGTTTACCTTGGGAGGTGGAGCTGTATCTTGGAGGAGCTCAAAGCAGAAATGCATTGCTGACTCCACCTTGGAGGCGGAATATGTCGCCGCCTCCGACGCCTCGAAAGAGGGGGTGTGGCTCCGGAACTACCTTTTAGAGTTGGGCGTGATCCCGAGTTTGCCGAGGAGCATCACAATTTATTGTGATAACTCTGGTGCAGTGGCTAACTCAAAGGAACCGCGGTCTCACAGGGCAAGCAAACACATAGAGAGAAAGTACCATATCATACGAGATATCGTATCGAGGGGCGATGTGCTGATTAAGAAGATTGACACTGCTGACAATCTTGCTGATCCATTGACAAAGAGCTTGCCGTAGAAAGTTTACGAAAGACATACTCGTGAGCTGGGTCTGAGGTGGATGCCGACCACTGATAGTGGTTAAAGACAGCAGACTAGATAGACGGACTGTATACTCTGTAATAGCTTAGTTATGCTTTGAGTATAAGTGGGAGATTGATGGGTTTTGTATTCTGAAAGCATTTATTACAATGTGTATACAACGGTTTATTTCTCCTATCTGTTAACAATCGTACATGTATGAACAATGGTATCCTGTTGTCTCACCGATAGGGACGATCATACGACGTGTTGTAGATCGCAGAAGACAGTATGATCACTTGACCTAGTGAGACATAAACCTGATCACAGCCGAGACAGCGTATGAGGATACATCTATCCGGATGGCTGCGGCATTGTCGGAATAAGTAGTCTGTCTTGGTTACTTGACATGTTGGTATGCTGAGGTGGCGTATTGATGGACCGCAGTGAGATATATTCGTCTGTCTGACATCAGCGAATAAAAGATCTCGTTATATTGATTGAGTCCAAACCCTAACGAAAGTTCAGGGGTTTGCACGGGTTGACTGTTGCTTTGACTTGCCATGGTGGAGAGCCAACACAGCGCGCTCGTATATCCGCATCTTGGGTAACAGCAGTTCGTGTAGTACCGCCTGAGACTGAACTTAGGTACACATATCCGAGTAATAGGATGGAGACATTCCCTGAGGAGCTCAATAACATTCATCGTGCCAAAGTCCTGCAGGCTGATTAAGTTCAGGCACGAGTGATAAGGTTTGAGTGGTACTACTCAGGAATAATAAGATATTAATTAATTGTAGTTAGAGCTTGTCAGAGGCTCCGATTAATTAATGGATGTCCGGTAACCTTAAATATGGGGATTCTCAATTAATGCAACCCGTTCTCACAACGTGGTAATAAAGGGATAGGTCAGTATTAATTATGTGGTGAAAAAGAATTAATATTAATTAATTAATTGTGTCCTGGGTTGTGGACATGAGAATTAATTAATTTATAGGCCCACTTTATTATTTGCATTAGATCCCAGGACTGGCCCAATTAAATATGCTGAATTGAGCCCAAAATGGCCCATTAGGGTTTCCAACCCTAGGTCTATAAATAGACAGCTCTCTCTCATAAATTGTAAGACAGTTGAAACACACTAAACCCTAGAGAGAGAGGAGGCGCCGATTTTGGTGAAAAAGGAGGAGAATTTCGATTGTGGTCCTGCTCAGAATACAGTTCTACGGAGTCCTCACCAGTAGTAGATCTGATCAGCATTGGGACACAGCCCTGAAGATCTGATCTGGAGAATAGATTTCTCTTCTCTTCTCTTTTTGATTTTTGATTTTAATCTAGAAATTAGGGTTCTAATTTCTGTTTCCGCAGATTAAATCGGATCACGTGGTTGAATTGAGATTTGGAATTCAAACGTGAAAGATCGGTTCAGACTCGATGGAGTTACGGTAAACCCTAAATCCACAATTCTTCGTATTAAATTCATAGGAGCATGCTAGGGTTTTGAGTATTTAATTATGAGCAATATCCATAGATCGATTCGGTTCAGTTTGGTATTGGTGATTCGGTTCACGGTAAAACCCTACAGGATTACCGTTGTCAATGAAATTCAAACTCCAAGGTACAGAACATTTCTTCCAGCGGGCTACTATTGATGAGATTTATGGTTGTGATCCTGATTCCATATTTGTGCATGAGAATGTGAATTTGGGGGAATTTTGGGAATAGATTACGAGTATTTCCTTGGATAGGAGGTTCAATATTAAAGAATGTAGAGCTTCGGCGATTAGGAATCCCGTTATTCGTTATATTCATAAGTTTGTTGGCAGTGCCGTGTGTGGCCGGTATGAGTCAAACAATGTGATTACTTCCGAGCTTCATATGTTATATGCTTTGATGAATGGTATAAAATTCTCTTTGGGGGCAATGTTAATGGATGCTTGGAGTCGGGCTGCGAATACAAACACTCGGACCTTCAGTTGTGGTATGATTACTCCTATTTTTGAGCATTTAGGTGTAGACTTGATGGGTGTTTCTGCTCCGGCTTTGTTTTTGGATTCATATTCTTTGTTAGCCGGCCGTTTTGTAGTTCCTGGGCAAAGGGGTGCAATCTTTTATAAATTTGGAAATTTAGCTATGAAGATGCCCCGCCCGGATTGGACAACAGTGGCGGATCTGTCTGATAGATCCAACTGGCTACTGGATACCGAGGAGCATTAGGATGTGGTCGGAGTGTTATCTCCTGACGGGTTTTTCACGAGCCTCCGGCATCTTTCTGAGGCGGAGAATCAACAATCGCGAGATGCCGCTGGTCCTAGCACCCGTCCTCCTCAGCAGCCTCGGTAGCCTCCGATGACAGATTGGCAGCAGCAGATGTACTCGATGTTGTAGCAAACTAATGCATCTATAGAGTCTTTGTCTTCTTCTTTGCAGGGTCTGGATACTTCTATGACTTCTCATTTTGATGGCCTTGATCGGAGAGTAGACTCTATTCAGGAGGATGTCAGGGAGCTTCAGCGCCGAGTCCCCATTCCGTACCAGTCTCGCAGGGCACGTCAGCAGCAGCAGCAGGACAGAGATGAGCAATGACGCACCGACTACCTTTTTACAAACTTAGTCTCACTTGACTAAGTTTGGGGGGAAGTGTTGGTAGTTGGTGCTCTGGTTCATTCTTTTCTCTATCCCTTTATCTCTCTATCCTTATTATGCTTTCTAGTTTAGTTTAGTTTAGTTGAATTTCAAGAATTTGGAACTTCGATTGGGTTGTATTATGATTTACATCTACTTTGGATTTGGATTTGAATGATGATTTTGATGATTGATTTTGATAATTGAATGGATGGAACATTTTGGCAAGCTTACATGTGCTTAATTCTTTCTATTTGGTTTTTGGTATGTGGGTGTGTAATGGTTTGGAATGAATGGTGGAACTAGTGGATATTGCATTATTTTTGTTGATGAATGGTTTGTGGAAGATGGTGGAAATGAGAATTTAATCGGCTAGTTTATGCTCAATTGTTTGGTGGTGTGTATGTTGCTTTCTAGTAGGTGCAAATAAGCAATGGAGAGCGGAGATCGTGCCTACTGATGGGTAACGTTTTCTATCGTTCTTCCTACCATTTAGTTTTAATTACGTTGTGTTTTAGTATGTAGATTGTTGTTAGGATGTTGTGTGCTTGTGTGTGTGTGTGATGAACTCGAACTAGACTTGAGATTTAATCATGATTTACTTAGTAGAGTTTGATGTCTACCTTAACTTATGATAGGGCAGAATCTAGTTTTCAAAGCATGATTTAAGTTTAACTTTTGAATTGCCGAGTTTTGTATGAGATTAATGCATAGGACTTGACAAAAAGCTGTGAGGTTTGAGCTTTGATATTGTCATTTCCTTATTGTTTGTGAGTGGCAAGATTGAGAGTACGAGATCTAGAACTTGCATTCGTTCTCTAACTATTGGCAAGAGTGTTTAACTAGAAAATGATTTTAGGCCATCGATTCTTAGTCCTACCTTTCACTCTGGGAGTATAAGGTGCATGTTATCATAATTTTGCCTTTCATACCTTTGACCCCCGTGATTGAGCTTTATTTGACGAATCTTCTTGATCTAATTAGGACCATATTGGGGGGAAAGAGTGTATGAGGGTGAATAAGGTGATGAGAGTTGGGTTTGGGCTTTGATTGAATGAGTATTTATGAAAAATGTTGAGGCATGAAAGATATGAAATAAAGGATTGTTGTTAATCCTGGAAAAAAATGAAGGATTGTTGTTAATCTTGGGAAGAAAAAAAATGAGCACTGGAAGGAGAGGCACCGAAAGAAAAAAAAATGAGTGAATGATGGTGCATTTGAAAAAATGATGAAAAAGAAAAAAAAAAGAGAAAAAAAAGAAAGAAAAGAAAAGAGAAAAGAAAAAAAAAGTGTGTTATGAAATGAATAAGCCTCGAGGGTTGTCAAGAGTTGTAGTGGTTCGAAAAGAACAAGTTTGGGGGTTTTTGGGAAATTGAGAAGTTTAGTCACTTTGGCCCAAAACCACACACCTTTTAGTTAGCCACGTTACAACCCGTGAAAAGACCTATTTGATTCTAGAAACTAACTCTTTGTAGTATAGTGGTGAGAATGGATGCAAGCCTATGGAAATCAAGCTCGATATCTTGTGATTGTGTGAATCTCATCATCCCTAAACACGTGAGGGAGTGATTTCGTTTCTTGTATCCATTTTTTTATGAGTGGTTCATGTCCTTAGCATTAACCTTGTTACAAAGTTAGGTGATAATCTCGTTTTACTTGAACATGCTAAGATAACTTTGATGAGCTATGAGGTATTGCATGAGGTAGATTAATAACTTTGCTTTGTTTTGATTGAGGACAATCAAAGGTTTAAGTTTGGGGGATTATGATACGTGCGTAAAATGACCCATATTTCGATGTGTGCGCATGCTTGTTTGTGGCTATTTTACTCCCTTATCATGTGTTTTTGTCGTATTTTGGTTGTGTTTTCGTGTTTTGTGTGTTTGATTTGTGTAGGATAGGTTTTGGGCATAAACGAGCATTTTTGGTGGAGTTTTGGAGGAAAATCGCACGTGTTTGGAGTTTTGAGGCGTCGACCGGCCGAGCAAAGCAGGACCGGCCGAGTAGGGTAGACAGAGGGCTCGACCGGCCGAGCCAGGATGGACCGACCGAGCCAGGCCACAGAGAGGTGGCTCGGTCGAGCCACTTCGACCAGGCGAGCCTGTGCAGGTTTCTCCAGATTTTTGGCGGTTTCCAGCTTCGACCGGGCGAGCCATACTTTGACCGGGCGATCCGATGCCCTGTTGGCTTGCCTATAAAAGGGGAGAAGTCAGTTATTTGAGGAGCTTTTTGTCATTTTTTCATAAAATCTAGTTAGAATTTCTCCTAGATTCCAATTTCTATCACGATTCATCCAAATTCTAGAGTATCTAAGAGCTTAATTCACCAATCCTTGGAAGAGAAGTGAAGATTCAAGGTGGTAAATCAAGGCATACAAATCCAATTGGGGAAGATTCCAATCTCTACTTTTCAAATTGTAATGGATATAATTGATTTCAACTTTGTATTTGTACAATTGAAAGGTGTGATGTTCTAATTCATTTTGGATGTTGATTTGAGTAAGGATGCATGATCATTTGGTTTGAGAATTGCTTATTTAGTTTCCTTTGAGAGCTTGAATTGCACTAGAACTTGTTCCTTACTTCCTAGGTGTAGGTAATAGCCAGCGTAGGAGGTAGTTGACGTGAACGCTGCAGCCTATACGCGGGCGAAATCGTCGTGAATAGTGTAGATTCATACGATTTTAGTTCCAATCCATGTGCGGTGCTAGGTCGTAGGGCAATAATTGACGAACTATTTGGAGTGGTCTAGGGCTTAATAACGTGATGGTTTGCAAGTCTTAGATCATCAACCGTTAGCTCGCCGTGACAAGGGGTTAACGAGTGTCGGGTCGATTGCTCAATCTCCTAGGGATTAAAATGTGTTAACATCAATGATTAACCTAATTTGATTGCATCTACACTCATATCAACATCCTATCTTCCTAATTTGGGAATTTGATTGTCTTGGTTAACTGATTTGGGAAAGTATTGATCAATTGATGATTGTTTGTTTAATTCCATGTTCGTCATATATTGTTAGCATAGGTTTAGATTAAATGCTTAGATTGTTAGAAACTACTCAATGATTGTATCATGCCTAGCTATACGAGTTTGCTATAGTATCTCAGTATTCTAGCGGGCGAAGCGGGGAAGGACCTGGATTTGACAAATATTATTCTTGTGTAGTTAGAGGTTTAATTTGATTGAACTTTTAGCAGCATCCGCAATTCAATTTTTGGGGTTTTGGTTTTTTCAAAACAAATAATTAAAGAGAAAATTTCAAATAATAAAAAGCCCAGATTCCAGAGAAATCTACCAATCTGATCAACATGCAAGAAACAAATATTCAAACCCATAAAAGATAATTTTGGTGGAAAATCTATTATTTTGGTGTTAATTCCTTGGTCGGGCAATTAAAACCTAAATTACTAATTAGTGATCTATCTCTTCTCGGTCTCAAAATACACCAATTAATCAGTTTCATAAAGATCTAGATTTTCCTACAATTGAAATCTTCTTGGTCGGACAGATAATCAAAAGTATTAAACTCTCACTTCCTATTATCAATTTTCACCTCTCGGTCCTTCAATTAATAACTAAAACCTATTCCAATTTTCATCTCTTGATCCTTCAATTGAAAATAGATTTGAAATAAAATCAAAGAGTTTAAACCAATAAAAGGGTTTGAATAAATAAATCTAAACAAGCATCACAGATGGGGAAACCCTAGAACCTGTTTAGGGTTCTAGCCTAACATATTAAAGATAAACATTGCAGGGAAAAATAAAGATTGCATTAAAAAGTAAAGGTTCAACAAAAGTAAAGAGGAATTCTAAAGAAAACAGAAAATAAAGGTGTAAAAACTGTAAAGGGGAAAGAAGATAAAAACTAAAAAGAAAGGGTTTCAAAACTAAAGGGGCTTCTTAATTCTGAGCTATTGAAGAGTTTATATAGTAGTAGGGTTGAGGCCTTGGATGCATATCTTCAAAAGGTATGATTTATTGCTTCAAAAATTGATGCATATCTTGTTCCCCAAGCAAATCTCGCCCAAAATATGTGAAAATCCCGTAAAATCTCGCCAAAATAGTCTGTCTCGGCCGAGATGGCCCTTGCCATGGCCAAGATGGAGAATTCGGCTTGGTCGAGATGGCTTTGATTTCGGTCAAAACAGAGACGTTTTCGCCACTTCCGACCCTTCTGCGCAGTCTCACGATTTTGGCCATAACTTTCGCATTCGAACTCCGATTGATCCGATTCCAGTTGTGTTGGAAAGCTAACTCAAAGATCATTCAAATACCATGCTCCATTAGCTCAGATTCCAACGGTGGAAGAAGTAGTGACTGTTCCTTTGAACATCTGCTGCTTTCGGTACGGGTTCTCCATTGGATTTGGCCTAAAACCTGCGAAATCTTACCATGGCAAGCTTAACACCCTCTAATATATACTCATGCTCAGTTTATTCAAGAAAAAAAACTAAAATGCTTTAAAGAAAAGAAAAACAATGCGATAGAGAGTAGAAAAACGAGCTTATCAGCGCACGTTAGGTGGACGAAACAAAGGATAACCTTTCTGCCTTGGCCAGTTTCTTGACAACCGAAGCCAACATTTGGATTCATTTTTTGCGAAACAGAATTAGCTCCACAACCCACAACACTTTGGTGGGACAGGATCGCATCTTGATGGTGGCAGCAATTGTAAAGGGCGACCCGATTGACATCGCACCGTTTATCATCGATTCCATTGGTGTCCAAGCATCCAAGAAGGCCGGGCCACTCTTTTGCCCTTCACTAATTTCGGAGCTCTGCATGCGCGCAGGAGTTCCCTTCCATTCTAACGAACCGAGGAGCATCGCGAAGAGCTACTTCAACATTCCATACGTGACAAAGCGCCATGCTCAAGCACAAGCCCGAGCTCAAGGGGAGGAGACTACTGTGGCAGCGATGCAATGGAAGCCTTGCTACGTGAACTATTGAAGATCAAGATGAAACAAGTGAAGATGCTGAAAGGGTTCAGGATGATGCACAAGGTGCTGCTGAAAGTCAAAGCTCAGACCGCCAGATTGTTGAAGAAGAATGGTGGTCGTGTGAAGGTAAAGAAGGCTGCTGATGGTTCAGCCTGATGACCAGGGTCCTTTCTAAACTCCTTAAACTTTTGAAATAACAATTTCAAATTTCGCTTGGTTATGTTATTTCTATTTTTCTGCTTGGGTGTTAGTTTTTGTTGAATAGGTGTCTGAACTTCATGCTTATTCCATGTTAAAGCATGTCGTTCTATTTAGTCTTTATACTAATATGTTCTAAGTTAGTAGTTCATTCTCCTCTTACCCGATGATGCCTCGTTTTTCCTCACTCTTTCTTATACATGTCTGGTTGTGACCGTAATTGTTGAAAGTCAATCCTCGTTTCCTTTCGTTGTTTAATTGTGTACATGATATCAACATCTGCAAAACAAAGTGTGACTGTGACATTGTTTTTGAATAAACCAGATATGCTAGACATATGCTTGAGCTTAGCTGGTACTGTGTCTTGATTTTCGAATTGTGAAATTTCATCTACCCTAAGTTCAATCTTGGTCAAAATGAATTAGGTCTAAACATATTACTTAGAGATGATTAAGGCAGTTGTTTGATCTTTGTGCCTTCACAAGATTCATTGGTTTTGATTGAATATCCCCTTGTACCTAGATTTTGAGCATGAGCCTTTTTCTTGTATACACCTACTTCATGTTATGCCAAATTCAAAACAAGTCCTAGTCTAGAGGGTTGTTCCGACTTAGTTCTACTCTAACATTGAGGACAATGTTATGTTCAAAGTTTGGGGGGGTATCACTTCTATTCGAAGTGTCATCTTTAGCCTCTTACTCTTAAAAAATTTTTTGTAGGGATTTTTGGCCTGAAAAAAAAAAAAGAAGAAGAAGAAAAAGAAGATAATGAATAAGGCAAGTGTATAGCCTGAAAAAATATGAACACAAATATTTATGAGTGTTTTGAAAGGAAATGTACAGGAAATAAAGCTCATGATGAGCTAAAAAAAGGAAAAAAAAAAAGAAAAAAAAAAGAGAAAAATTAAAAAAAAAGGGATGAAATAAGTCCAAGAGGAGAACAAGAAGGATAACACCTCTAGACTTGAGTCACTCAATCCGAATTTTCTCACCATTGAACCTTAGCCTAACATTAGAAGCTTTGAAAGTCCTTTTGATCTAAGTAGAATGTGAAGCATATTAGTGGAGAACAAGAGAGGATGAACGGGTAGGAAAAGAAACATGACATTGATGAGCATTGATGCTTGAATAAGTAGTTAAAGTTAAGCTCAGCAATGATTTGGCTATCTTGAAATCTGATTTTTTTTTATGCGGGCTTTGGAGTGTTAGATTGGGTGAGTGTATATTGTTAAATTTTGTAAAGAACGAGGACTGAAGTTGAACAATCAAGAAAAATTACCATTCATGTTTTCTTTTTAATTTTTGCTGAGGGTTTCATAAAGAGGAGATAAACTATTCTAGCTTATTACTTGTGAACTCTGTTTCATGGTTGTTTAGTCTATTTTGGTTGCTTGAGGACAAGCAACATCTTAAGTTTGGGGGGGTGATAATGAAGGAACACACCGGTGAAGGCGGATCGTCTCCACGATCGATGTTGGATATGAAACGTACACATACATGGTTTAATTAAATTAAATCAAGGAGATCAAGAATTACCAATAGATCTTTACAGATCTGAAGATCGATTCCACTGGAGAACTTCTAGCCTTTGTCCCACGAACCACGATCGGATACCGGGTGGACAGCAATCCTCTGAATCGTAGATGCCAATCCAAAATACTAGATCTACGATATTTGAGAGAACTAAACCCTAACTGTCGCTCAACACATGAGCTTAAGAAAATGACAACTTCTAGACAACTAGGGTTTTTCTCTCAACCATAAGATCTTATTTATAGGCATCTTCTAGGGTTTCTAGTTGGGCCAGGCCAGGGATCTCTAGAAGGTATAGGATTGGGCCTCCCATAAGTCCAAACACATATATTCAGCCCAGAATATAAATTGAACTTATAAAATTAATTCATTCCACTAGAGAATTAATGTTGCAACTGTCATCCTATCCCGATGTGGATCAGGGCTTCTAGTTGACTTAATTAATTCCCCGTGTTTAAGATAACCACACATCCATTAATTAATTAAAAGCTCTGACAACATTCATTAATTAATATCTTAATCCTTAAGTAGTACCCGCTCAACATTATTATCGTATCGGAATAAATTCCACCTGCAGGATTTAATACGATAAAACTTATGAACTCCTTAAGGGGATGTCATCAACCTGGAAGTCCAGGACACGGTGCCCTAATGTGACTATATAAACACATACAAATAATGTTGTTACCCAAGATACGGAGTATATTGAATCATCCTTTTGATTCTCACCCATGGTAAGTCAAAGTAACAAACAATCATTTGCATGTATCTAAATATCACATCTAGGGTTAAGAATTATCAAAGTCGCCGAGACCTTGGTTCTTCATAGAGTCAGAACAGAAGAACACGTCTCACCGCGATCCATTCAATGCGACACCACGCACTAGCATAAACTAATAACCAAGACTAGTTATCTCAAGTTTATACTACAACCTAAAACGATAGTTTATCCAGAACTATCTCAGTTGTGAATACGTTTTATACCTTATAAGGAACCCAACAATGCGATCTTCAGTGGGACGACGCACCCACCACATTGTCTACAATATAAGATAAGTGGATATACATGCAATCATAAGAAAGCAACAATGTGATAACATTTATTTCAGTTTAATCAAAGAGAATGAATACATGACAAAGCTCACTTAAAAGTTTGCTTTACAATATACACCAACAGTCTCCCACTTATACTAAAGCTAAACTTTTAGTATACACACATGTCATTACAATTCTCCCACTTAGACTCAAAGTGTAGCTGCTATGTATCGTAAACCAAGACCCTCCACGTGTTTCTTGAAGATCTTAGTTGTCAAAGTCTTCGTGAAAGGATCAGCCAGGTTATTCAATAACGCAATCTTTTCCACAGCAACATCACCTCTCTTTACGATTTTTCGTATAATGTGGTACTTCCTTTCAATGTGTTTGCTTGCCTTGTGGGCTCTAGGTTCTTTCGAGTTTGCTACTGCACCAGCGTTGTCACAATAAATTGTGATACACTTCGGCACACTCGGAATCACCTCCAAGTCCAACAAGAAGCTCTTAAGCCAGACAGCTTCTTTCGCAGCTTTGAGGCAGCCACATATTCAGCTTCCATGGTGGAGTCCGCGATGCATTTCTGCTTCACACTCCTCCATGATATGGCCCCGCCTCCCAAGGTGAACACATAACCCGAGGTGGACTTTCTCTTATCTTGATCAGCTTGAAAATTTGAATCTGAATAACCCAAAGGGGTCAGACTATCTGATTGGTAAATCAACATATAATCACGAGTTCTTTTCAGATACTTGAGAATATGTTTTACCGCAGTCCAGTGCCCCTGACCAGGGTTAGATTGATATCTTGCCACCATGCCAACTGCATAGCAGAAATCAGGTCTACTACAGAGCATAGCATACATAAGGCTTCCTACTGCCGAAGCATAAGGAACCTTTGCCATCTCCTCTATCTCATCTGGCGTTTTAGGACACATGTCCTTAGATAGAGGAACTCTATGTCGGAAAGGCAACAATCCTTTCTTGGAGTTTTGCATGCTAAACCTGGCAATAACAGTATCGATATAGGCAGCTTGGGACAGACACAACATTCTTTTCTTTCGATCACGAATGACCTTAATACCAAGAATGTACGCAGCATCTCCCAAATCCTTCATCTGAAACTGTTCCGACAGCCACACCTTTATGTCCGATAATACCTTCACATTGTTGCCAATATGAAGAATATCATCTACGTACAATACTAAGAATACCACTACGTTTCCATTGCTCATTTTGTACACACAACTTTCATCTTGACACTGTTCAATTCCAAAGGACTTGATCACTTCGTCAAAACGAATGTTCCAAGATCTAGAAGCTTGCTTAAGTCCATAAAGAGACTTCTTTAGCTTCCATACAAGATGCTCTTAGCCTTTCTTTACATAACCTTCAGGTTGCCGCATATAGATGTCTTCATCCAGATTTCCATTAAGGAAAGCTGTCTTGACGTCCATTTGCCAAACCTCATAGTTCATGTAATTTGCTATGGATAAGAGTATACGGATCGACTTTAGCATAGCTACTGGTGAGAAGGTTTCATCATAATCGATTCCCTCTCTTTGAGTGAATCCCTTCGCCACCAACCGTACTTTAAAGGCAATGACTTTTCCTTCAGATCCTCTCTTACGCCTATAGACCCACTTACACCCAATGGCCCTTTTGCCATCAGGAAGGTCTGTAAGGTCGCACACACCCATAGCATCTATGGATTCAATTTCAGAATCCATAGACTTATGCCAAGATGTTGCATCTATATCTTGGACTACCTCTTTATAAGTCCAGGGATCGTTTGCTTCATGTTCACCAATATGGACCAAGTCCGAAGACTCTCCCACACCCATGAAACGATCAGGCTGAAAAACAACCCTCTCACTGCGACGAGGCAGTACCTGTGTAGGTACATTAGAGTCAACACGTTGTGTAGCCTCTTGTGGTATATCACTTAGTACACTCGGTGTACCATTGTCTCCTCTCAACTCATTGAGAATGATCTCACTCTTGGATTTATGCTCACTTATATAGTCTTCCTCCAAGAATCGGGCGTTGGTGCTCACCACTACCCTTTGATCCTTGGGACTATAAAAGCAACCGCCTCTCGTACCTTTAGGATATCCTATAAACAACCGTACTTCCGTTCTAGGTGCCAACTTATCTGCTTCCTTATCCAGCACATGTGCTGGGCAACCCCAAACTCGAATGTGGTTTAAACTTGGCTTTCGCCCAGTCCACAATTCTATTGGAGTCTTTGGAACCGATTTAGAAGGTACGAAGTTTAGAAGGTAAGCCGCTGTTTCCAAGGCATAACCCCAAAACGAAGTAGGCAAAGTAGCATAACTCATCATTGACCTCACCATAACTAATTGAGTTATGTTTCTTCTCTCTGCTACCCCATTTTGTTGCGGAATACCGGGTGCAGACAATTGAGATATAATCCCATTATCCAATAAGTATTGCCTAAATTCAGCACTGAGGTATTCGCCACCCCGATCACATCGTAGTGACTTGATACTTTTACCTTGCAGATTCTCCACTTCAGCCTTAAATTCTTTGAACTTGTCAAAGCATTCAGACTTGCGGCGCATCAAGTAAATGTATCCAAACCTTGAGTAATCATCCGTGAAAGTCACGAAATACTCAAAACCACCTCTTGCTTGAATGGACATAGGCCCACACAAATCAGAGTGAATTAATTCTAACACATCTTTGGCTCTATTTCCTTTAGCCTTAAAAGGCCTGGAAGTCATTTTTCCCTCCAAACAGGATTCGCAGACTGAGAATGGTTCAACTTGGAGAGACTCCAATGATCCACTACTTACCAGTCTTTGGATCCTCCTCAGATTAATATGACCCAATCTCAAATGCCAAGGATATGTTTGATTCAACAGAGAAGAAGCTTTTCTTTTAGATGATGAAGATGCATGAGTTTCAGTTACAGTATGATATGCACAAGTAATAGTATACAAAGAGTTTTCCAACATGCCAGAACAGATAAAAGAGTTATTTTTCATAATAACAACATTGTTATTAAAAATAACAGAATATCCATTCGAAAACAGTTTCGAAACTGAAATTAAATTCTTTCGAAAACTAGGCACATATAAAACGTCTTTTAAAACTAAAACATTATCAGAAAAAGATAAGTGCACATCTCCCACTGCAACAGCCGCCACTTTTGTAGCATTCCCCAAGCGTACGGTAATCTCGCCTTCATTCAGTTGCCTTGTCTGCATAAAACCATGCAGAGAAAAACAAACATGATCAGAGGCACCAGTATCTACTATCCAAGAGATAGTAGAACAAGCCGCAAGACATGTTTCAACAACTAAAGCAGAAGACATACCCGAGTTACCCTTTTTCAAGAGGGGACAATTAGATCTGTAATGCCCAGACCGGTTGCACTTGTAGCACTTTCCTTTTAGTTTCTTGACACCACCAGAAGGTGCCACACCACCAGAAGGTGCTACTCGTTTGCTCCCACTGCTCCCACTGCCCTTTTTCTTATTGTTAAGCTTCTTCTTCTTACCGCCGTGAGGCAAAGAAGAGGATGCCTTAAAAGAAACCAGAGCATGTGACCCCTTACCCATGAGACCTTCCGCTGCAACCAATTCAGTAAGGAGTTAAGCCAAAGTGTACTCCTTCTTACCCATGATCACGTTCAAATGGAAGTTCTCAAAGGATTTAGGAAGTGAGTGTAGAACCATATCAATTTTGGAATCATTATCGAAATTTCCACCTAGAAGATCAATCTCATGAAGATATTCCATCATCTTGAGAACATGATCTCTAACAGACACTCCCTCAGGCATAGAGGTAGACATAATCTTCCTCATTGCCTCAAACCGAGCAGACCTATCCTTCTCACCGAAGAGTTCCTGGAGGTTCAACATAATATCAGAAGCATTAGGCATATTCTGATGCTGTTGCTGTTGTTGCAACACATTTGATATAGATGCCAAAATGTAACAACGAGCCATCTCATTAGCCTTATTCCACTTCTTGTGAGCCTCCCTTTGCTCTTCAGTAGAAGTAGGAGTCAGAGGTCCTGGAGCAGGTGTGTTGAGTACAAATTTGTACTCATCAGCAACCAGTACAATATCCAGATTTCTTTTCCAATCCAAATAGTTTGGACCAGTAAGCTTGTTTTGATTGAGAATAGTCATAAGCGGATTAAACGACATGATGATCACTGAAATAAATTAAATGCAAACACCTAAGCATTTAAATCACATTAATTGAAGCATAAAATATGGAAACCTTCAAAACCAATGTTTAATGCAACCTCCAATAGCCCAACAAATATATATGCAAGCCACGGTGGGTGGACGTTTACACACATATCTATTGACCAGACAAACTATCTTTAATTCCAATATCACGTCAACCTCTACTTTATGACGATCGGAATTAATAGTCGGACCATTTAACAGGCCATGTGAATTAAAACAGGGACTCCGGTGGGGAGTTATATAGAAATTCACATCTAAGTGATGACCACAATTTAACCGAAAAAGAAAATCATTTTACAATTGATGACCTTACCGTTAGGACTTTACATTACTTGCAAATAATTTCTTAAAAGTTATCTTGAATTATATCTTTACCAATGAACCGTGAATGACACATCCGTTGGGGGGTGACGCCCAGGGTCACGCGAGTGACACACTTCATTTAAAGATAAAATTCATTTTTATTAGAAGTCTTATCCAGTGAACCAGTGAATGTTGTATCCGTTGGGGGGTGACGCCCAGGGTCACGCGAACAACAAACACAATCACTTATAAGACCAATTGTGGAGGCCTAAATAAATTAATTAAAATTTATTTTAACTCACTTAATCATTTTAAGTTGAAGGTTTTTAATAGCATGCAATAAAGAATTAAATAAATCCTAGCATGCTCCTAACATGTAAAACATACGACATGTTTAGAAAATATATACACATCATACAAGAACAAATAAAATGTCATCGTGGCCCCAAGATGTGTACCTGCATATCTACCTATTCTATTACATGAATATTGAATATACAACTTTTCAAATGGGTCTTCGAATCGGATCCGGGCCTCGAACAATTCAAATTTGGGCTTTTGAATTTACTGCAAATGGCCTTTTTCGAGCCACCGTTGCTACCAAACGACGAACAGTCAATGACCAAAACTTAATGGCCTTTGAAGACCAAAGTTTGGACTTCCATCTCCAACCAACGGCACCAGAGATTCACGCTCGAATCGCCGCCAATTGGCTGAAGAAAATGGCTAGTTGAGCAGCCTGGGCAAAAAAAATAGTGCACATGGCACTTTTCTCGCCTCTGTTCCGATCGATTCCAACGACAATCATGCTGGTAACCTACTGGGCCTTAAAGCCCTAGGTTTGGACTACAATTCCATGTCATTGGTACTGGAAATCCATAAATGGAAAGCCTCCAATTGACCACGAAAAAAACGTCCACCTACATGCTGTCAACCCAGAAAATTAGGGTTTTATGGCGACTGGGCCGACTTCGTTGGCCCATTGTGCCGTCATAATCGATCATCAACCTCCCAAACCTACTGGGCATTGAATCCCTAAGTATGGAAAGTAAGATCAAATTGTTGGAATTGCATATACGACCCGAAATAGCCTCCAATCAACGCACGAAATCAGCCCACACGCAGACAGAATCGCGAGATTCTTGCGTGCAGCTGTTTTCACGCGGTGATTGCCACTGATTCCGCCGCCATCAACGCCAATCAACCATTGGGCATTGAAGTTTGATGCAAGGTCTACCATTTCCAGCCGCCGGAACCGGCGATCCACTCCGGGATCGCCGCCGATCGTGCGAAGAAAACAGACACCCACAGGTGTCGCGCGAAAATTCAGGAAATTCCCAGAATTTTTCGCTCGACCACCCAACTTCACGCCCTCGCCGCCGTCAACTCCGTCGCCTTCCCGTCCAACACCCGACATCCGTGTGGTCGCCAACCACCGCCGTTGCCGATCGCCGCCCCACCGCGCGCCTGGAACGCTGCGAACAGAGGCTGCAGAGCAGCTGCAAAACACGCGCAGACAAGTGCGCGAATTGCAGCAGCTACTGCACCGCCTCCAGCCGCCATCCAGACTCACCGGTGATTCCGTGGCGATGTCCGCCGACCCAGCTTCAAGCCCCACCGGCCGATCAAGTCAATCGACAAGCCGATAGGCCGTGGCTAAGCCACGAACAGCCCCTGTGCGACCGGTTTTGATAGTTTTCCGTCGATGTTTGCTCTTCGTGTGCTTCGATTCTTGGTCTCGTTTTTTGCATCAAATTACATAAAAAATGATACAAAATTACAGGAAATAAAATTACATCATTTCCTACACTAACCACGGATTTTCTCGTGGTGAAAAATGATTACAAAATGCGAATAAACCATCGCACCAAAAACCAAAAACAGATCGGGAGCCACGAGGAACAGCAAAATATATAAAACATCGACGACATGCATAAATGATTTAAAATACAATAAACCAACTGCACGTTTCAGGCAGAGCCAACAACCACGAACGAGGCTCTGATACCAATTGAAGGAACACGCCGGTGAAGGCGGATCGTCCCCACGATCGATGTTGGATATCAAACGTACACATACATGGTTTAATTAAATTAAATCAAGGAGATCAAGAATTACCAATAGATCTTTACAGATCTGAAGATCGATTCCACTGGAGATCTTCTAGCCTGTGTCCCACAAACCACGATCGGATACCGGGTGGACAGCAATCCTCCGAATCGTAGATGCCAATCCAAAATACTAGATCTACGATATTTGAGAGAACTAAACCCTAACTGTCGCTCAACACATGAGCTTATGAAAATGACAACTTCTAGACAACTAGGGTTTTTCTTTCAACCATAAGATCCTATTTATAGGCATCTTCTAGGGTTTCTAGTTGGGCCAGGCCAAGGATCTCTAGAAGGTATAGGATTGGGCCTCCTATAAGTCCAAACACATATATTCAGCCCAGAATATAAATTGAACTTATAACATTAATTCATTCCACAAGAGAATTAATGTTGCAACTGCCATCCTATCCCGATGTGAATCAGGGCTTCTATTTGACTTAATTAATTCCCCGTGTTTAAGATAACCGCACATCCATTAATTAATTAAAAGTTCTGACAGCATTAATTAATTAATATCTTAATCCTTAATTAGTACCCGCTCAACATTATTATCGTATCGAAATAAATTCCACCTACAGGATTTAATACGATAAAACTTATGAACTCCTTAAGGGGATGTCAT
>JAPKLW010005371.1:0-10667 GCA_026898455.1 Plectranthus barbatus
GATGTTGTGTTTGCTTGAATGCCTAAGAGAGCTGTGAATAGTGCTAGACTTGAATTGAATTTGGGCATAGGAATATGTTAATTTAATTTAAGAAAGGCAACCTCATCTATTTTGGAAAATCTAGCTGGGAATAGTATATTGGCTGCAATTTACTCTGTGCTGTTGCAACTGCTGTAGCATGACCATTTACAGCAAGTGAATCCATAGCCTAGGCCGTTTGTTTTCTCATCGATTAAAAGAAGTTATCAAATCCGATTTTCTTATTTTTCCCCTGTTTTTCGTCATCCCCTATTTTTATGTTTATTGTTATTTACTCATTAATTCATGCCTAGGTTAATTAAACAAATCAAATCATTTCCCCCATCAATTAAACCGAGTTGAGTGTTTGTGCACCTTTAACCCTTCCCTGTGGAATCGATACTCGGAGAATACTCCGTTTTATATTACTTGTGATAGTGTGCACTTGCACTAGTGTGTTCACACGCACGAACAAGTTTTTGGCGCCGTTGCCGGGGAAGGCAATTAAGTTGTTGCTATTCAATTCGCTTGGTTTATTGGTTTTATTTTCATTGCACTTTATAAAAAAAAAGAGTGATTTCGTCTTGCTGATTTTGTGCAGGTGTTCTGGTGCATGAGTTATGAATTTGCTCCAGAAATCTACCCATTTGATTCAGAGATCGAAAGAACATTTCGCCGGAACCGACGAAGGCAAAGAATACGAAGAAGAAATATGGCTGCTGCGGGTGAAGAGAATGCTGGGGCTGCACGGGATGTGGTTATTACAGCTAATGAAATAGACCGTATTGTGGCTGATTATGCCAATGATGTGATTCAAAATAGACGGCCAGTCATTGTTAAGCCTGAGATTGGAGCCCGACAATTTGAGCTAAAACCGGTGATGTTCCAAATGATGCACAACATCGGCCAGTTTGGGGGAAGGGCAACTGAAGACCCGCACTTACACCTGCAATCTTTTCTGGAAGTATGTGATTGTTTCAAGTTCGAGGGGGTGACCGACGATGCCTTGCGGCTGAAGTTATTCCCGTTTTCTCTCCGGGATCACGCGAAGGCATGGCTAAATTCATTACCATCTGAGTCTATCCGGACATGGGAAGAGTTTTTCAAGGCATTTTTGACAAAATACTATCCTCCTACTAAGAACACACAATACCGATTGGAGATTATTTCATTCAAGCAGGGGGATGAATCCGTGAGTGAAGCTTGGGAACGTTACCTGGAGCTGCTGCAAAAGTGTCCGCAACATGGTATCCCTCATTGCATCTTGCTGGAAACCTTCTATAACGGGTTATATCCTGACTCTCGGACTTGGCTGGATGGGTCTGCAAATGGAGCTTTATTATCTAAAACATACACGGAGGCCTGCGAGATACTTGATCGGATTACCAAGAACAGTGGTCGGTGGTCAACACCACGCCAAATACCACACAAAGTTGCCGGAATAGCTGATGTCGATCCTCTTGAGTTGATCACTGCGCAAATTGAAGTGCTTGGAACTTCACTCAAGTCAATTGAGAAAAATATCGCTGCTGGAGCAGTACAACAGCAAGCTGCCAATCAGCAGCCTAAAGTGTTGTTTCAACAACCTGTAGTCAACCAAATCGCAGCTGAAGTATCCTGTGTCTATTGTGGGGGATCGCATCCCTTTGATGATTGCAGATTCAACCCGGTGTCGGTTAACTATATTGGGTAGCATGGGGGAAATAGGAACAATCCGTATTCAAATACTTATAACCCCGGGTGGAGAAATCACCCGAACTTCTCATGGTCTACACCCCAAGAAGCTGGGGGGTCAAACCAGCAACAGCAGAATTCGATGGCTTTACCTGATTATCAGAAGCTCCAACTGGAGCAGAAACCCTTCCAGCAACCTGTGCAGCAGCAGATTCAGCAAATGCCACAGCAAAGGCAGAATCAGCAGCAGCAGAGCGATTCACTTGAAACTTTGTTAAGGGGTTTTATGGCGCGCACAGAAGGAAAGGTGAAAAATCAGGATGCTCTCCTCCAAAATCAAGACGCCCTTCTTCAGAATCAAGCTGCTACTCTTCAGAGCCAAGCTGCTACTTTAAGGAATTTGGAAATTCAGATGGGACAGCTGGCCGCAGACTTGAAAAATAGGCCGCAAGGATCTTTGCCGAGTGATACGGTGAACCCTAGAAGAGAAGGGAAGGAGCAGTGCAAGGCCATGGTGTTAAAGAGTGGAAAGACAATTGAAGGAGCCGCACCCCCCGCAGTGGACAATTCTATTGAGCCCACTTCAATCCAAGTGGAGGAACATAAGGTGGAACCCAAAGTTGAGAAGGCAGCAGAGACACAGCATGCTGTGACAGATGCTGTAGCACCAAAACAGCAGACCGTTACTCGCAAACATCAAATTCCACCACCGTTTCCGCAGAGGCTGAAGAAGCAAAAAGAAGAAGTCCAATATAAAAAGTTCCTGGATGTACTGAAGCAGTTACACATCAATATTCCGCTAGTAGAAGCTTTGGAACAGATGCCAAATTACGCCAAGTTTTTAAAGGATATCGTGTCTAGAAAGAAGAGTTTGGGAGAGTTTGAGACCGTGGCATTAACGGGGGAGTGTAGCACAGTGGTGAGCAGCAAGATTCCTAAAAAGCTCAGAGATCCGGGAAGCTTCACTGTGCCATGTACCATTGGTGGGCATGATGTTGGACGCGCTCTTTGCGACTTGGGGGCTAGTATTAACTTGATGCCCCTATCTATTTTCCGGAAGCTTGGAATTGGAGGAGCTCGACCCACTACTGTCACATTGCAGTTGGCTGACCGTTCCACGGTGCATCCTGAAGGAAAAATCGAGGATGTGCTCGTCAAGGTGAGCAAATTCATCTTCCCAGCTGATTTCATTATTTTGGATTACGAAGCTGATGAGGAAGTCCCTATTATCTTGTGCGGCCATTTCTTGCTACGGGGGGAGCATTAATTGATGTCCCTAATGGTGAGCTGACTATGAGAGTCAACGGGGAGCAAGTCACTTTCAACGTGTTCCAAGCCATGAAGTTCCCAGATGGAGAAGAAGGTTGTTTGTTGATTGATGCGGTTGATTCATTAGTTGCCGAAACCCAACTGCAGGATTGCTGGACTGAAGAGCATGAAGAAATTCATGCTGCAGCACTGGAACTGGAACCGTTAGAAACATGCAGCAAATTGGTCTTTGAGTCACTGAAAACTGGAGAGCAGGAATTTAAGACTCCCGAAGCATCAATTGTGCACCCACTAAAGCTGGAACTGAAGCCGCTGCCCTCTCACTTGAAGTATGTTTATTTGGGAGAATTTGAAACATTGCCGGCTATCATTTCTGCAAGTCTTAGTGCTGAACATGAAGAGAAATTGCTTGCAATGCTGAAAAACTACAAGCGTGCTTTTGGATGGACGATTGCCGATATACGGGGAATCAACCCCACATTTTGTACTCACAAAATCCTGATTGAAGACGGGCATTCTGGGTCTATTGAGCGGCAAAGACGATTGAGTCCAATTATGAAAGAAGTCGTGAAAAAGGAGGTCATTAAGTGGCTTGATGCTGGAATAATTTATCCAATTTCGGATAGCAAGTGGGTCAGCCCGGTACAATGCGTACCGAAAAAGGGTGGAATGAATGTGGTTGCTAATGAGAAGAATGAGCTAATACCCATCCGTATAGTCACGGGGTGGCGAATTTGTATTGACTATCGCAAGCTCAACAAGGCCACGAGAAAGGATCATTTCCCATTGCCGTTCTTGGACCAAATGTTGGATCGTTTAGCTGGGAAGGCTTACTACTGTTTCCTGGATGGCTACTCGGGCTATCATCAGATTAGCATTGCCCCGGAGGATCAAGAGAAGACTACGTTCACATGCCCTTATGGCACATTTGCCTTCCGGCGCATGCCCTTTGGCTTGTGCAATGCTCCAGCAACTTTCCAGCGGTGCATGATGGCCATTTTCACCGAGATGGTAGAAGACACATTGGAGATCTTCATGGATGATTTCTCAGTGCTGGGAGACTGTTTTGAAGATTGTTTTGGAAATCTAGAGCAAGTTCTAAGGAAATGTGAGGAAACGAATTTGGTCTTGAATTGGGAAAAGTGCCACCTAATGGTACAAGAGGGAATTGTTCTTGGGCACAAGGTCTCGACTAAGGTGATTGAAGTGGATGTTGCTAAGGTTTCTGTCATTGAGAAAATGCCACCTCCTACCTCAGTCAAGACAGTTCAGAGTTTCTTGGGGCACGCGGGGTTCTATCGTCGCTTTATTAAGGACTTCTCAAAAATTGCTAAACCCCTCTGCACCCTGCTGGAGCATGACATAAAGTTTGAATTTTCAGCAGAATATATGGCAGCATTCGAGCATCTAAAGAAAGCATTGGTTACCGCCCCTGTGATACAAGCCCCAGACTGGAGTTTGTCGTTCGAAGTGATGTGTGATGCGAGTAACCATGCTGTTGGAGCTGTGCTGGGGCAGAGAAAGAATAAGATTTTCCACTCCATCTACTACGCTAACAAGGTACTGGACAACACGCAGCTCAATTACACTACAACTGAGAAGGAACTCTTTGCTGTGGTTTTTGCCTTCGACAAGTTCCGTTCTTACTTGGTTGGAGCAAAGGTGATTGTGTATACCGACCACTCAGCCATTCGCTATTTGCTGGACAAGAAAGATGCAAAGCCGAGATTAATTCGTTGGGTTCTTTTGCTTCAAGAATTTGACCTCGAAATCAAAGATAGGAAGGGGACTGAAAATCAGGTTGCTGATCATTTATCCAGACTGGAAGGAGTTCCGAACAGCAAAAGCAACTCCCCAATTAATGAGTGGTTCCCCGATGAAATGTTGATGTGCATTAACGAGGCCACCTTGGTATGCCGACATTGCCAGCTTCTTGGCTTGCGGAGTTCAGCCCCCTGAAATGAAGGGACAACAACTGAAGCGATTTTATCATGACACAAAATACTATTTCTGGGATTAGCCTTTTCTTTACAAGTTGGGGTCTGATGGAGTTATGCGAAGGTGTGTTCCTGAATATGAGCAGTGCGCAATTTTGTCCAGCTGTCATGTTGCAGCATATGGAGGGCATTTCGCAGGGCATCGAACAGCAGCCAAGGTTTTACAATCAGGTTACTTCTGGCCCTTTCTTTTCAAGGATGCTCACAAGTTTGTTAAAGCTTGTGATAGGTGCCAGCGGGTTGGGAATTTGAGTGCCCGTCAGGAGATGCCTCTCAATAATATCCTCGAAGTGGAATTGTTCGATGTTTGGGGCGTCGACTTCATGGGGCCGTTTCCTTCTTCGTTTGGAAACCTATATATTTTGGTTGCGGTGGATTATGTCTCGAAGTGGGTCGAGGCTGTAGCTTGTCCAACCAACGATGCAAAAACAGTCATTAAATTCTTGCACAAGCAGATTTTTACTCGGTTCGGAACCCCACGAGCTATAATAAGTGATGAGGGCTCTCATTTCATCAATAAAAGCCTCGCTGGAGTTTTGACCAAGTATAACATCAGGCATAAAGTTGCTACAACATACCACCCACAGACAAATGGCCTTGCTGAACTGTCGAATCGGGAACTGAAGAGCATTCTGCAGAAAATGGTCAACACTAGCAGAAAAGATTGGTCCCAACACTTGGACGACGCTCTTTGGGCTTACAGGACCGCTTTCAAAACTCCGTTGGGAATGTCGCCCTATCGATTGGTTTTTGGTAAGGCTTGCCACTTACCACTGGAGCTTGAACACAAGGCCTTTTGGGCATTGAAGAAGTTAAACATGAATTTGAATGATGCCGGAAAAGCACGATTCTTGCAGCTCAATGAGCTCAAGGAGCTCCGGTTGTTCTCCTATGAGAATGCCAAGATTTACAAAGAAAAGACTAAGCATTGGCATGACAAGAGAATTGCACCTCGAACCTTGAAAGAAGGGCAGCAGGTCCTCCTCTTTAATTCAAGGTTGAAGCTCTTTCCCGGGAAGCTCAAGTCTCGGTGGTCTGGTCCCTTCACTATTGCTAAGGTATATCCATTCGGAGCTGTTGATCTCAAGGAGGAGAAATCTGGCCGCACATTCAGGGTCAATGGACATCGAGTTAAGGAATACTTTGGTGGCACTCTCAACCGAGAGAGAGGTGTCACTGCTCTGCCAGATGCTGGAGCATGAGGTACCCATGGTCTGCTTCAGCAGGCCATGGTTTCTTTGTACATACTTTAATTGCTTTATTTCAATTTGTGCCTAGTGTAATCGTTTTTCTTTGGGTTAGTTAATTATCTACTCCTCTAGGATTTAGCATTTTGTTTAGTAGTATATTGTGTTGACTGCGTATTGTTGAGAATTGTGTCTATGAGTGTTGAGGAAGGTAAGCCAAGTCAAGCACACCTCAAGTTTGGGGGGGGGGAAGAGACGGTTGCAACAATCAGAAGAAGGAGAGCAGGATTTTTGGTTTGCAAAATTACCGCAAGTATAGCACCTACTAGTATCAGGTATTTCATTTCAATTAATAAAAATAAATAAATAAATAAATAAATAAATAAAAAAAAGAGAGTAATTTTATAATTAAAAATTGGGGGAGGGAAGTCGAACGGTTTTCATTTTTTTATTCAAAAAGTTACTCATTAAAAAAGGGGGGAATGGTTTTCACCACACTCTACCCTTCATTTCTCTCTCGCACACGAACAATTTCACCGTCTCCCTCGGCCGTTGTTTCCGTTCACTTTCCGATGCCGTCGTCCAGGTAAACTCTTCTCCCTTCTCTTTTCGGCACTTGCTACATCATGGGTGTCTTGCTTTGCGCGAATAAGAAAATTCTTTGTGTTGGGTTCCTATTTGCTTTGAGCGAAATTGAGAGTCTTGGTGTGGCTTAATTTTTGGGTTCGCCCGAGTTCACTTCGTCGTTCCTAGGGCTCGCCTTTCCTTTTTTTTTTTCTGCTCTATTGTGTGCAATTTTGTCTGCAAACTTCCTTGTGTCTTGACATTCTCTTTTCTCTCCACGCGTGCAATTGCTGTTTTATTTCTCTTCTTGGATGTGTTGCTCCGAAGTCTTACATCACACTGTCCCATTTTGTAGTTGAACATATGATTGGTCTTGGTAGTGCTCTGTACTGGTTCTTGTTGAACTGATTTCTTTGCATGATTGTGGTTTTGTTGTCTGAGGGGTTGTATGCTACTTGTGGTATTGTGTGGGAATTTACTGGATGTATGGGTTGGGTTCTGGTAGCAGGCTCCGGCCTGTTAGTCCTGGTTCTGGAATGTTCTGATTTTGATATTATGCCTTGGGTGATCTCTATTTTGTTTTGGTTTCTGTCGGTATTTTTGGGTTGCTATCACCTCGTGCTTACTTCGTGTTTTATTATTATGTTTAGGTACTCTGCAAATGGCCCCCAAGAAACCCACCAAATCTGCTGCAGCCAAGAAGGGCAAGGGTAAAAGTCCAGGCCCAAGCAAAGGAAAAACCCCAACCCCTCAACCAAGCCGGAATCCTCCATCGCCCATATCTCGTTCACCACCCTCCACTGCCAGTGCCCGCATCACTCGAGCCTCAGCTGCGTCTGCTCTAGTGCAGCTCCGGACCTCACCTACTACCGCCACCTCTAAGGACACATCTACCCGTCTTCCCACTCCACCTCCTACCCAAGATCACTCACCCCCTGTTACCCCTGCTACCGTAGATGCTCCTGAATCTGCTACCCCTGTTGTCGAAGATACCCCTGCATCTGTAGCTCCTATTACCGTGGATGCCCCTGCCTCTGTCCCTCCTGCTGCTGAGGACGCACCAGCATCCCATGTTTCTGCCACAACCCTTGCTGAGGAAGCTCCTCCTTCTGGGTCTACTCCAGTTGCTGCATCCCATGCTGCAGCACCCACTGCCCCTACAGTTGTACCCTCCACCTCTGCCCCTGTCAAGAGGCACATGAAGAAAGTGGCCAAGAAGCAAGTATCCCGGAAGAAGCAAAAGCTGGCTGCTGATCCGCCCATTCTGTCGGAGGCTGATTTCAAAAAAATTCCCAAACAGGCGCCGCATGTCACCGATGCACGTTGGGCCATTTTCATGGATAAGGTTCTCTTCCTCGAGAAAGGCTTTGTTTCAGACTTGGAACTTCTGCCTGCGTTTGTCAGATCTGTAATCGAGGTCCAGGGGTGGGAGTTGTTTGCCAAACCCCAGCCAGCCCCAGTTATTGATGTGGTGCGCGAGTTTTACGCGAACATGGACCGCACCAAGGACGATGTTGCTGAATCCCTAGTGCGAGGTGTGCTAGTCCGGTTGGATGTGGACGAAATCTATGATATTTACCATCTCACTCAGAGTGGCTCGGTGGAATTTTTCAAACACCTGCAGGATCCTTCCTCCGAGCTTTTGAAGGAGACCCTTGCCGTGGCTACAAAACCCGGTACTCGCTGGTCCATTCCCACAGGTCCGGCCGGGCATATTTATAGCAAGAGGCTCACTGGAGAGGCTCATATTTGGATGCACTTTGTTAAAAGCCGTGTTCTACCCACTTCTCACGACACTCTCGCCATGAAGGATCGGGTTATTATGGTTGCTGCCCTGCTCAAATCTGAATCGGTCAATGTTGCTCCCCTCATTCTTTATTCTATCCTTTGTTGTGGTACTAGGCAGAGCCCGGGCCCCTTGTTCTTCCCGTCACTCATTATGCAGGCTTGCACAAGAGCTGGTGTACCCATGCTGGAGTCGGAGGCTCGTGATCAAGGCGCGACTGATATCAACATTGTTCGCCTCCAATCCCGCCATGCTGCTAAAGATGCTGCAGCACCGCCCAAGGCTCCTGCTCCCCGCCGTACTCCTGCTTCTCAGTCCACAACCACCACTGCTGCTGCCCTCAGTGCTATCTGGGAGGAAGTTCAGGTTGTTCGAGTCATGTGCAGCGCTCACCAGCGGCTTCTCCAAGCGCTCACCGATCAGCTCACCCAGCTTCTGCCGACCACGCAGCCATGACTTCCTATGGTTCATCCTCCACTTATCCTCCTGAACAATGACTTCTTTTAATACTATTTTATTTTGGGTCTGTACTTAATACTTTACACTCGTGATGGTGGTTTGGTGATTTTTGTTGCCCTATTAATGCTGTTGGTGGTTTATGCTTATCCGTTTTTCATTCTTGTTGTGTCCAGTCTTTGTTGGATTTATGTCGTGCGGCTTTTCTCTTGCTTCGATGATGTTTTCTTCCGTTCTTGTGCGTGTAGATTCAATTGTTGTTCAGTTGATGCTCATCTCTCGATCGTTCTTTCGGTTTAACTTGTTATTTCTTGAAGTGCTTTTCATCTGATCTCGTGAGCTGAAAATTGTGTTTTTGAAAACTTCATTACTTTGCCTTGTTGCTTGCTCTTATTTGGCTTCATGTTTCGGTTTTGCAAGTGTGAGTGTTTACCTTCGACTGCTTGTAGTTTCCTTGAGGTGAAATGTGTTTTTATATCACTTGGGACATGATTTAGGCCATCGTTGTTAATTTTGAGAATTACTTGTTGTTTCACTTTTATTTAACCCTTGCACCCTAATTTGTGCCTTTGCCTTATATCGTTTGTGCCCACATCTATTTTAGCCGTTACCCTTCATCTCTACCCTCTTCGTGAGCACTTATATGAGTTCGGCCTTTTGACATTGGGGACAATGTCCGTCCTTAAGTTTGGGGGGGTGTGCTCTCGTTTCGGGTTGTTTTATTTTCGAGTCTTGTATCCCTTTTCATTGTAATGTGGTGTTTCCAATTCTTTGTAATTTGGTTTACATTTGAAAAAAAAGGGAAAAAGTGAGAAAATGTGTCGAAAAAAAAATAAAAAAAAAAAGAAAGAAAAATCAAAAGAAAAAAAAGAAAGGCGAGAAAAATCGAAAAAAAAAGAAAAAAAAATCGAGAAAAACTCGACACAAAAAAAAGAGAGAGTGAAAATAAAGGGAGGAATTTTTGTTTTTGTTTTTTTGGTTGCTTCATTTTGTGTAATAATAGGGGGTATTCTTCTCTTACTTGGGATTGTGGTTCTAGTTGTTTAGGTCCTCTAAATAAGTGGTAGAACTCATTGGTGCTCTCGATTTAGTCACTCTATCCAAATATTCCCTACCTTAACCTTAGCCCACGTTACAAGCTAATAAAGTCCTATTGATCCCTTGTGATATAAACTCCATTAGTGGAGAGGTTGCTATGAGTAGTTTGGAGTCAAAATAAGTAAGCATGATGATCATAAGCATTACTTGAGTGTGGAGTTGATTTTGATCATGTTGACTTGGCATTGTGATGATGTGCTGCGCTGTTTTGAGAGTTAGATGTTGAAGCATGATGGAAATGACATGTTAAACTAGAAGGAAAGGTTTTGAGATGAGTTGATACTATTTTGATGATTGAATCATAGATTTCATTTTCAACTGTGCTGAGAAGTGTATGAGTATGAGCTAGCATGACTGAAAATTCCAACTTGTTTGTCTCTTGAGTCGTTTTGTCTCTTCTGTTGATCGAGGACGATCAACGGGCTAAGTTTGGGGGGTGATAACTCTTGAAAAAGAGTTATATTCTCTTATATTTTAGCTCGTTTTAGAGAGTCTTTCGTCTATGTTTACCCAAATAAGTATTGTTTTGGTCTTGTATTTAGTTGTTCGAGTCCTTTCATGTTTAATTCGTGTTTTGGAGTAAATAACGTTGTTTTTGGAGGAATTGGAGTGAATTTG